>JAQHUG010000117.1:1399757-1419440 GCA_028555095.1 Dicrostonyx torquatus | reverse complement strand
GCTTTTCAGGTTGATGGAGGAATTCCTGGATTGGCGCCTGCCCATCTTTTCCCCTCCTATTGGATCAACTGGTACTTGATAGAGGCCACTTGCTCAGTCTGGATGGATCTGGATCAGGGGGCCTCCCTGGCCCAAGAACCTGCTAAACTCCTCAGGACTGTATGGGTCTGGGTCAGAAGGCCTATCTGGCTGGATCAGAAGCCCTCTCTGAGGGCCTGCCACACTCAAAAGGACGGGCTTCTCTGCTCCGTGCACCATACAATGCCCTGTGGCTTTGTATATGCCCCCTTTTCAGTCAGGGCCTCAGCTGGAAAGCAGGCTGAGTTCCTTTTGGAAACCTAGGTCCCCTCTTGTGGGGATGGCTGTATCGGAAGCCCTCTTTAAGGGCCTGCAGCATTCAAAAGTGCTTCTCCTCCAGTGGGGGTGGCTAGATCGGAAGCCCTCCCCAAGGGCCTGCTGCACTCAACAGGGCAGACTTTTCTTCCGGTGCGGTTGGCTAGATTGGAAGCCCTCTCCAAGGGCGTGCCGCACTCCCCCTAGTCTTTCTTTCGAAGTAAAGTTTATTTTCTGTCTGGGTTTTTGTAATATCCTTTATCATTGTGATGAAAAATCCCAAGTATGTGTCCAGCTTGTCAGAATTTTATTTTTATTCTTTCTTTTTGCTGTGACATGCAAACATTCCCTAGCTCCAAGCTTTCTGGTTCTGGTGTCTATTTCTCTCTTCATGATCATTTCAGTGACCTCTTGCTCCTTCAGTAATGGCAGAGTCAGTAAACCCATATTTTGCTTTTTCTTTTCAAAGTTTTGTATTTTCTTTTTCTTCTTTTTGTTCTAAATTTAGTTCTCCCTCTGAATTGCCACTTAACTTTTCAACAATGCTTTTCCACCTTCCCCTCTAAAGTGTGATGATTGCCTGGGTTACTACTTTAATTTTTATTTGGCTTGAGTCTGGTACTGCATACTTCAGTCTAGTCTCACTTTAGAAATCTGATCCATTTACAGATCTCTTGAGAAAACGTCAATTACTTGGAATACAAAGTGATGCTTTCTGGAATTACCTTACATTTCTTCACTAAATATCTTTCAGGCCCTCTTGTCCCACCGAGGTCAATAGAGTCATTTCCTTTCCTTGTGTTGGAAATATTTTTCATGGACCCATGGTGATTCTTGCTCCCTTGGCTCGGTTTGGGGATTCCTGAGTTCTCCCAGGTTAGACACCCCATGGCAATCATCAGGTGCCCTCTTTAGAAATGTCACTGTCTATCCGTGTGCTAATCGAAACTGGGAGCAGCAGCTGATTTCAGGCAACTGACTTAGCTCTCAAGGCTAAGTGCCCAGCGAGCAGACCCTTAGTGCATGTCCTCCTGGCTGGGAGAACTTCACAGGTGAAGAGGAGCTGTTGAAATCAGCACACAGGCTTTGGTCACCATCTCCAGGCCGCTGAATCAGGCCTATCACTTGTTTCCAGAAGTACTGTTTGGATTCCAGAAGATCGTTTTGTCAGAATTAATTGGTTTTCAGACTCACTATCTTATCAATTTAGGTATTTCCATAAACATTTTAGTAATAGTTTGGGAAAGGACCCTTTCCCTGATTTCATTTTCTCTATTAAGTAACTCTATACTCAATGGTTTAAAAAAATCATCAGATTTATCTTGCTTGATTTTCTATCTTATAATTATTTAGCTTATTGAGATCTACAAATGGGATAAGGCTGTTTTGCTTTCTGAAGTTTTATCTTTATCTGGTCCTTAAGCACAAGCCATCCTAGGCTGTGAGATACATTTTTGCACCTGTCACTGTGGATCCTTATTGAACCTCTTCTGTTCTGTACCAAGGTCAAGTACAGTCCCACATACCACAGTGGAATCTCTGCCAACACTGCTCTAACGGGGTTGGAGTTAATAATATTTAAATATATTTCACACTCAAGTACAGTCAACCTATTCTCCATGCCAATTAAGAGGTGTGATGTCATGGAATACAAAGTAATTCAGAAACTATTTATGCATTATTTTTTATTCATATGCATTACATTTGTTCCTTGCTTCATATTTGCATAATTACAATTTCACCTAAATTTATATGCAAATTAGCTTAGGTCTCTGAAAACATACTAATTACCTAGATTAACATGCTGATTCACAACCCTTCCTTCCACAACAAGAAGGGCAAAAATAAATAGAATAACCTAGGATACAAAATTTAAAGTGGACAATTCTCGAAACAAGTATCTGTAAGTAGTTGAAAACTGGCAAGTCTTCCCCCAAAATTCTTCTTTCTTAAGAGTTTCTCGAGGGATGTATGTATGTAGATTGTGTTTGAATACATACATACACCACATACACATTTCTATATATTGAAGATGGAACAACATAGGGCTCTTCTGTCTCTTTTTTTAAATGTTGTATTGAATGGTGAGTTGACACATTACTATCATCCTAAATTGTTGTCTTTTTAGATGATTGTTTTAGTTCAAAACTTTTTGATAAGTGAACATGCTAAAGTCATTGGAGAGTTAAGTCTAACTCCTGCAATTTCATGCTAATATTTATCCACGATTTCCCCATTTTTAGAAAATATTAACATATATTTGCAATGAAATGTCATTTTTATTAAAATGTGATATTTTTCCCATTTCTCAATATATAACATCTGCTCTACTTCTTTCACAAGTTTTTCACTCACCAAAAAGAGCATAACATTTGTAATTTGTAAATCCTTTCTTTCTCATAGATGATAAGCCTGAAAGTCATGGAATTTTGTTTTGCAATTCTCCCATTTAACAAATGTCAATATCTAAGTATTACGAGCCGATTTGCACAGTTTTATCTCATGGAAGAATTTTGCTAACTTCACTAAATACATTTAAGACCTTAAAGTTTTGTTCATAACTTATACTTTTCTTTTTTAAGATTTATTTATTTATTTTGGGTTCATGAGTGCTCTATCTGCATGTATGCCTGCGTGCCAGAAGAGGGCATTAGATCCAACCATAGATGGATCCATGTGGTTGCTGGGAATTGACCTCTAGAAGAACAGCTAGTGCTCTTAAACGCTGAGCCATCTCTCCAGTGCAGATTTATACTTTCCTTTAATTTTTTAAAATTAAAACTGGTTTAATATTGCCAAAGAGTGCTGAACCACTCTTTAAGTCTGTGTCATCTAGGAGAAACATCTTTCAGTTCTGAACTGTTCCTTGATCCCCGAATAACTTCTTTACATACTTGAGAGAGTCCTTTAAACAAGATCTCTATTAGAAATAGATTCCAGATTTTCTTTGATATTGGGATCTATTAGATTTTAGACTTTGTTTAGAGAAAAGGTGGAGTGGTCCTGGCCTGGGTTCAGCAGATCATTTGTGAACCATGTTTACATCTGTATCATGAAAAATCTAGTGTTCAACAGCACAGTGCCTACGGCCTTGATGCCATGGATCCACATCCTGCTTAACAACTTTTTAGCCAGTTTGTGCTTCTACGTCTTTATCTGTAAGATGTAGGTAGGAATCATACTTGTCTTTTATGCTAATTAAATGAAATCAAATGAGATTGTACTGAGTACACAATGCATTTTTTTCCCAAGTTGTTCCTATTATTACTATGTGGTACAAGTTAATGTAGCTAAATGATGATTTAGCCAAAGAAGGTTTTCATTGACTCACTCTTGGGCTTGGCGTGTCTATTACAGTGATAAGGGGACAGGCAGAGCTCACCACTTGTCAACCACATAGAATAAAATTTCCATGATAAAGAATGGAATCTTCTAGGTAGGAGGAGATAGACTGTTGGGCAAGTAAGATCAATAGATAATTTCTTCATATGGGTAATCTTAAAGGTACCCTAGTGGATCATACTTAAAAATCTTGTGTTCCCTGTCTATGTCTCCCTCCTTCCCTCTCTCCTTCCCTCCAATCTCTCCTTCTTTAGTGCATGAAGGTGAGTAGGAGGGAGAACATGCTCACACATGTGAAGACAAAGGTCTGGTGTCTCATTGCCTTGTGGCAGGGTCTCTCAATTAACCAGAAACTTGTCATTTTGGCTACACTGGCTGGCCAGTGAACTTCTGGGATCTGCTTGCCTTTACCCCCAGTGCTGGGGCTGCAAGCACTAGCAACCATGTGCAGCTTTTAATGTGGGTTTTAGGAATTTGGATTCAGGCCTTCATCTATGTACAGTATCTTATGTACGGTTTCTATTACTGTGATAAAACACCATGACCAAAGCAGCTGGAGAAGGCAATGACAAGACTATGTCACAAAGGGAAGTCAGGTCAGGAACTCAAGGCAGGAACCTAGAGGCAGGAAGTGTTATCTCATCTTCTTAAAATACATTTTAAATTTTCAAAAGGGGTTTTTGTAAATTTGGTAATTGACTCTCCAAGCCATCCAATGATTGCTGAGATAGTTGTTCCTATTAATTTTCTTCATCATCCGTATCATCTTGTACAAGTCTTTTGCCACTTGGTTGAAGAGATTGAGCGTACATCACACAGACAGGAGTTACAGAAAGATCATCTCCTAGGGTTTCTATGGTGAGGAAAGGGTTTATTTGGCTTGCACTTCAGCATTAATGTTAATCAGGACAGGAACTTACACAGGGCAGGATCCTGGAGGCAGGAGCTGATGCAGAGGCCAAGGAGGGTTGCTTACTGGCTTGTTTCCCATGGCTTGCTCAGCTTGTGTAATTAGAGAACCCAGGACCACCAGGCTAGGAATAGCATCACCCACCATGGGCCGGTCCCTCCCTCATTTATGATTAACTGAGAAAATACCTTACAGCTTGATCTCATGGAGGTATTTCCTCACTCTGTTATGACTCTAGCTTGTATCAAGTTGACACTCAAAACTCCCCAGAACAGACAGACAGAGTCCTCCACCTCCATTCAAGGGTAAAACCGACATGAAACCCTGAATTTGAATGACCTGCCTTGTAAAGCTATGAGATATATGCTGATGAAGATATAAACAGAGCTCTAAAATTGTTTGAAAAAAGAAAATGGAGGGCTGGAGAGATTGTTCAGTGGTTAAAATCATTTGCTGTTCTTCCAGAAGACCCAGGTCTTACTCCCATCTCCTACAAGGTGGCTCAAAGCTATCTGTAACTCCAGCTCCAGATCAGACACTGAGAGCACATACATACACACATGCAAAACACCCATAAGCTAAAAATAAAAATAAATTAAAATTCAAAATGGCAAACTTACTAGGTACTGAGAGAAAACAGCAAGTGTTGTATGAAACATTGTGCTTTCTAGAGATGTAGGGCTTTCAGGGAATTATCCCAGCTTCTGAGGGCTTGTTCCCTCAATGAAGGTTGGAAGATATTCAGTCCTTCAAACTTCTATGGTGTGGAAAGTCCTTCTGTATATGTGTTCTTTTATTGGTTAATGAATAAAGCTATTTCGGCCAGTGGCTTGGCAGAATAGATCTAGGCGGGAAAACTAAACTGAATGCTGGGAGAAAGAAGGCAGAGTCAATGAGAAGCCAGGTAGATGCCACAGAGGACAGATGCCTCCGCTGGAGCCTGCTGAAACTTTGTCAGTAGGCTACGACCTCGTGGTGATGTACAAATTAATGGAGATGGGTTAGTTTAGGATATAAGAGCTAGCTAGCAATATGCTTAAGCTATTGGCCAAATAGTATAGCAAATAATATAGTTTCTGAGTCATTATTTCTGGTCTAAGTAGCTGAGAACAAAAGAGCAGCCTCTCCTAACACTTCTAATTGAAATGTTGGCATTTTCATTTTTTAATAATAATTCCACTTGATTACTATGTCTATAGTTTGAGTGCAATTTTACTTGTGTCTTTCACCAAATATAACACAATCCTGGCTCATCTGTGTTTACTGGAGGTACAGAGTTGGGAAACACAGGTAATTCTTAAAGCAGGAGCTTCTCTTCTTGCACTGATGGTTCTTCCACTAATGAATTTCACACAGAGGAAATGCTCCCTATTAATTGATTTCAGGTTAATTAAATAATTAAAATTTTTCATCATTGAGGAGAATAGCTGAATTCCTTACAGAGAGACGCCCATGAATTGGTATTTTTGTCATATGTCTTTTTATTACTAATGTTTTATTCCATATGACACATGCCTTTAAATCTCTTAAGGATGTAAGCAGAACACAAACAAAATTTATACCTCATATCAGACCTATTCTAGCCAGTTATTTTAAGTGGGATTTAAATATATATTTTATTTACATTTTGGTAATAGTGTGACTGAACTTTGAAGAGTCAATTACTAAACTTACAAAAATTCTTTTTGGAAGTTTAAGATTTATTTGAGATGAGATCATTTAAAGAAGTTACTGGAGTGGTTTTCCAGTTGAAAAGAGTTAAATGACCAGTGTGTGTTTCAGCAAAGTTATCTGTAATCTTTCATCATTTAATATGGCTTTAAAGGAGATTATAGAAAAATGATCTACCACAGTTTTATTGTTATGAACACAAAAACATAGCATAGGGACTGGATACAGATTTTCTCAACTTGAAAAAAATCCTTTTAAATTTTGTTTTGTTTCCTTTATACTTTAAATAAGAAATTTATTTTCACAACAAGATGGTGGACTTGAAGGAAAAACTGTGGTAGTTTGAATGATAATACCCCATAGGCTCATCATATATTTGGATGCCTCGTTTCCAGTTGGAGGTGTGGCCCTGTTGGAGGAGACTTTAAGGTTTCAAAAGCCCATGCCATTCCCAGTTAGCTCTCTCTGTCTCATGGTGGTGTCTGAAGATGTGAGCATTCAGCTACTGCTCCAGTGCCACACCTGCCTCTCCATTGCTTTGTTTCCTGCAATGATGGCCATTGACTTACCCTCTGAGCTAATGAGAGCCCACCAAACAAGGCCTGATAACAAGGGAGCCAGCATAGGACAAAACTCCATCCTCTGAATGTGAGTGACAGTTATATAGCTGGGGCAGACTGTGGGGCCACTGGCAGCAGCAAGACCAGGATTTATCCCTACTGCTTGTACTGGCTTTTTGGAACCCATTCTCTTTGGAAGGATACCTTGCTCAGCCTAGATATAGTAGGGAGGGCCTTGGTCCTGCCTCAAAGCAATGAGCTAGCCTTTGTTGACTCATCATAGGAAACCCTCTCTGAGGAGTGGATAGGGGCTGGGCTGGGGGAAGGTGGAAAGCTCTGGAGGGGAGGGAGTGGGAACTGGGATTGGTATGTAAAATGAGGAAAGATAGTTTTTCAAAAAATAATAATAAAAAAGAACAACAAGATCAAAATAATTTACTGGAATATAAAACTATGGCTTGAGTGAGAGTACTAATGATGGAGAAAGGGGCTGTTTTCACAGAACTAGTATTTGCCCACCATACCATCTCCATTTGACGTCAACCAAACAGTCTTTGGTTTTTTGTTTGCTTGGCAGCACAATATTGTGTGTGCACACACACCAATTGCTTTATATAAGGACAACAAAGGATTAGCAGAGGAGAACAAAGGAACAGAGGAAACTACTTTGATAGTCAGAACATGAAACAAATTTCTGCTTTCTATCGGAGAGTCTATTCCTTGTCTAAATTCCGGAGTAAAGCAGCAGGCTCGTTTTCCTGTAGACACCTCCCGTGTGCTGCTGGAACACATCCGTGTCTTTCCTCATGTGCCACTTCCAACAGTTCACGTGCGTCTGTTTCACTGATTGGCTGCTGTTGAGTTAGAATCTGATCTGCTTCACCCACAAATTCTGTTATTCACAGCAGGATTGTTGGTTTGCTACGAGATGTGTGCCTCTTCTTACCTGCGCCACGGAACCACCTGTTCAGCTACCTTCATGTTAATATGGTGTTTGTTCTCAGTTTGGACTCCTTCCTTGGGGTTTTCATCCCTCATGGCAAGTCCTTGTGTCTTCTTGGCTGCCTGTTTAAGTGGGGTCCCAGGTTTGCATTGGTGGGACACACAAGCCACATCAGAAGCTGCAGAAGGTATTTTCCTTCTTTTGAGAGATAGAAACTCACTGTGTAGCCGGGCGGTGGTGGCGCACGCCTTTAATCCCAGCGTTCAGGAGGCAGAAGCAGGCGGATCTCCGTGAGTTCGGTGCCAGCCTGGTCTACAAGAGCTAGTTCCAGGACTGGCTCCAAAGCTACAGAAAAACCCTGTCTTAAAAAAACAGAAGAAAAGAAATTCACTGTGTAGCCCAGGATAGCCTTTAATTCATGATATTCCTGATCCAGTCTCATGAATTCTAGGATTAAATTTCTTAATATCTAAAAAAAAATGAATGTCTAAAGATGAAGTACTTAGAACATCCCATAAACTATTTCCAATAATCCTCTAGGACAATTAAAACAGTCAGTTCCCTCTAATCCTATAAGTCCATATTATGATATAATAAAACACGTCACAAATTTACATGCAAATAATAGGAAAGAGACATAAATCTCTCTTAACTTATTTTGCTTTCCTTAATTCCTATGTTATTTTAGAATTTGAAGGGACAAAATAGCACAGTATTTTGCATTTTAAATAGAGGCCCACAACTTATTTACAATGCAATTCATTATTGCCAATAATTGGCAGGATTAAATAGAAGATTTAATATAAACACCATTAAGTTTCTAAATAATTTTTTACTTTATGATGTGTTTAAGGATTTGACTTGTATACAATACCTCTGTATTTTTTCTTGGTCTCCTTTTGAGGTTAAAATCTTTTGCAAGATTCAGAGAAACAACCAAAGAATTTGCTAAATCAAGAAGTAAATGGATTTGAAATTAAAATTTAGGTCACAGGCAGTATGTAGAACAGATAATTGAAGGATTATTAAATTACCCATTACAGAAAATAATTTCTGTCAATGACAATACAGTTCACCTAGTTGAGGGTGATCTCAGAATGAGTTGTCTGTGCTGTGAGTATAGATGGACGACAGGTGATGATAATGTGCTTTCAGTCTCAGCAAGAGGCTTGGCTGCCTGGAGATTCTAAGGCCACTGTGGGGTTACGATTACCTTCTGCAATGAAATGCAATTCTTACCCAATAGTACTTCCTTGTCAAGAAAAATAAAATTATGCTTATTTTACCCAATAATTCTTAAACATTGTTTGACAATTGCATTGAAACCCCCATATTTTGAAGATGTAGGCCACACATTTAAAGTTTGTTTTCAAAAATACAGTATAAAATTTGGTCACAAATTGGTTATGTAAGTTTTTCTGCTTCTTGATATATGTGTTTCTGACAAATTCTTATCATTTTGGTTGTTAGCCTAGCTTTTAAGGTCTGAGCCATCTCTCCAGGCCTCTTGCCAACTTCTTAATAATATTTAGTGTTTCTTATGAAGGTAATGGTCTTTGAATTATGCAATTTCAGATTATTCTATGTCTGTAAACTCCAAACATCAAAATCACATATGGAATTTTGAAATAGATTTTCTTCAATTATTGTAGGCCCCTGAAGGAGAATATTTAGAAATGAAGTCTCAAGATTGCTTTTAAAGTTTTTCTGGCAACTACTCTAACTTATGCTTGCCAATTGCTAGTCCTGTGGAATAACTGGTTGCTTCCTTGTCTTAACCTGGTCGTCAGTCTTGAATGTTATAGTAAATCTCCTTTATGGGACTGGAGACTTCTGGTCAGTAAATCTCAGTACATTAATGGTGTTTGACTTTAATGTTCTAAAATAACTTCCATAGGTGAAACATTTAAGCATTTAAATTATTTTATGACTAACTTCAGTGGAGCTTTCATAACATGAAATGATGAGGTTCTAATATATCTGAAAGGTGTTTTAATGGGTTACCATTCTTAGCACATATCCAGGTGTCCAGGGGCCAGTTTGGAGCCCTGCCTGCCTACACTTGCCTCCTTCTCAGTCATGACACATAGGGATTCTTCAGGTAAAACTCAAAAATTAAGTTTATTTCTACCTACACAGTGTTTAACTTGCAGCAGTGATTCCATGTTTATTTTGAAATATTACTTACATTTTTCATTTGATAGTTTTTAATTACCTTGTTATAAAAGTTTAAAAAAATGATCAAAAGGTCTATGAAACAAAGTACTTTGCTTTTTTTTTTGTGCATCATCACTCCCTGATAGCTCCCACTATGAATGTTTATTATATGCTCACATTATCTACTTTTCATGTTATTGTAACAAAATAAATGACAAGATAACTTAAGGAATGGCGGCATCTGGTCACAAAGTATTCATAGTAAAGATGCAGGGAGACATAAATGCTGGTGATCAATTCCCTTTCTCTTGTTTTCTTCAGTCCAGGACCCCAGCCCATGGAATGATGCTGTCCATATTAGTGTGGGTCTGACCTCTATTGAAACTTTTTAGAAACACCTTGGGGGATAAACAACCTTCCTAAGCAGGCGAAAGTTGAGCTGTGGAATTTAAGTAGCTTGCCCAAGTTCATGTAGTTGAAAAGGGAGGGACTTAAATCTTACTGGGATTTAATGTATGGTTTTCTCCTTTAAAAAATGTCTAAAAACAAAGGAAAGCATCTATCTTCTGTGTAGTCTGTGTCTGGTTTTGAGGACAGGATGGTGAACATGACCTAGATCCTGTGAGGAGCTTGTAATCTCGCAAAGACCACCACCTTCTTCCAATGCTTTAAAGTTACCTTTTTTCTTTAGAAAACTTATTCTTTAGTGAAGGTCACAAGGAAAAAAATTTAATGCCTTTCAGATATATCCATAGAGCTGTGATGAAGCCTGAAAGCAGAAAGAACAAAAGTGAGAGAATCCATTAGGAAGCAACGGACACATTGTGTACTCTCAATCCACATAATTTCATTGAACACTTAGAACCATCTTGATGTGGTTCTCATCTCTTACACCATCTCATTTTGCAAGAGATTTATGAAGGGGATAATGAGATTCACAGATGAACGCTCTAGCTAAGGTACTAACTCAGAAGCAGAAGCATGCGGGTTCATTTCTATCAACAGCTTCTAGTTTATACCTTTCCTGAATCATGCTGGCTCACACATGGTGTTGGAGCCTGATTTCCAGGCTTATAGTCAGCGGCATTTGGCTTATCTAGATTTCTCTTCCAAAGCAGCAAGTCATTTTCTTTGTTAATGATGTCCTTTTTCTCACTGTGATCTCCTTTGCACCAAGGTTGTTATTACATTGATGGAAAGTTCTTTGGCTCTGTTCATGTGATTATTATTCAAAGGTCACTTGAGCACAGTCTTTCTCTGTTCCCAAGATACAGGCTTTTTAGCAGCCTTTGGTAACTTCTGTCCTAGTTTCTCTCTTTGGTATGGTACCCGACCACTTCCTGGAGCTGTTTATGTTACTCTTCACTTGATTTCTAGGAGAAGGAAAGATTCTAAGTAGGAATATAAGGCTGTGGCTTACTGGGTAAGGTTTTGTTTTCTGTCTCCTTCATCAGTGACATGGTGTCTTTCTGACTCTGCCTACTGAATGAGAGGTAGTCTGATAGCCTATGTTCTTTCTATATATCCTGGATAAGAATGTGCCCTGAGCCTCAGTGGTCACTGGAAACTTTTTCTTTCCTTTCCTCTCCTCTAGATTGCCTTTTCCAGCCCCCTCTGTTATAGCCAGAGCTATAACATTTCCTTATATTTCAGGGTGGAAAAATCAAGGTAAAATCTTTAATCTTCATGATGATGCTGTGATATTTCTCCAGACTTATGTGATTTCTCCGTACTATGTGATGTCCCACACTAAATCCTCAGAAACCAAGAGATTGAAGTGAAAAAGAAGAACTAATAGATGGTATTTCTTTTCATGGTAGAAACCTTCTGTTAAAGAAAATATTTGGCATCAAAAGTAAATAGATAGCAAGACCTACTTCTTTTTGTTCTGAAAAAGTCAGTAATTCCTTTAAAACTTTGTATATCTAATGTATGCAATACTTACCGGAGTATTAAATTAGAGGTCATATGGCACATTGCCATGGCACAGAAATCTGTTAAAATATGTTTTTGTTGTTGTTTTATTTTACTTATGTAGATTTTTTTAAATTTTGTTTTGCAATTTTTTTCTAATTTGAGGAATTTAGATGAAGAACTCACAGGGATCAAAGGATTTATTTTAAAGTAAAAGCCTTCTTAAGGGATCAAAGAATGGACGGGCAACAAAGACAGGCACTCTGTGAACCTCTAAAGGTATTTTACTTGACCAGTGAGCATTCACTAAGGGCTTATGAGATCTGGGTCACATGCTAGGAGCTCGGAATAGACATGAGTGAGGAATATAAGTGAGGAATAGCACCTACTGTCGAGAAAATTGCAGTCAGTTTTGTTTCCTTGCATAGGAACATGTGTCTGAGGGTTTTATGGTCTTGGAGTATCGAGATATTTGCTATTTTAGGAATACCATTCTTTCAGATAATTATTATTATGGGTTAATTAACTATGCATATGGTAAATGTGACTTCATTTGTGTAACATGTATAATTTCACCTGTCGAGGTATGCCTGTGAGAATTAGAAGTATTTTTCTCTTACGCTGCTGTAAGACACCAAGAAACAATTGATGGAACTGCAGGGAAGGAGGTGAATTTATCAGCATGTACAGGCATGTGTTGAGCTTATAAGCTAGGAATGGCTGAGGGTGTTCAGTGCTAAAGCTTAAGAAAACAACAATAGCCAGCACCAGCCAGAACCCAGTGAAGGTCAAGAAGGGGACATCCTAAGACATTCTTACACCAGGATAAACTTGAGCCTTTGATTAAGGTATGGTGTAGAAAGCTGTGGAACTGAGGGAGCTTCAAAGGCGTCTACAATTTATTAGCTGTCCTGTTGACTTTGAGGTCAAAGTGTAAAACACATGTGAATGTACTTCGCCAACTTTAAACCCTAGCGAACATGTTACAAATCCCACAATTATAGACAGGACTCTATCAAGAGTGATCAAAATAAGAAATCTGCATGCTGTGTCAGTGTAGACTTCTGTCTGCCAGGCTGCTGCTGCTGAAAAGGGAGCTAGCTGCAAGCCTTAAATGTATCTGAAATGGAAATTTCAACAGCCATGGGAACATTACACATGCACTGAGGAGGCCCTGTGAGGAGCAGCTGCAACAACAAAACTGCCTGCGCTTGCACTTGAAAATGAAACTTGTAAATTGAGCTTTATAAAAAAAAAATAAACAGGTGGATTGCAAAAGTAGCCGGTCATGAAAATGATCAAGTGTATGCAAAGATGCCTAGGAGGGGGAGGACAAGAAATACTCCATACTGTTTTTAAATATTGCCACTCAATGGTATCATAATAGTTAATATAATCTATAAATTAAAATCTATAGAAACGTCCAAGGTTAAGGACTGAGTGAAGGACTCTTCATCCTTTGAGATTTGGATCAGGTGCTGAGATAAAAAGATGAAAATTCTGCCTTCCCAATGTCATCCTGAGAGAGCATCCATATGGGATCACTTCCCTTCACTCACTGTTTGCCCATTTTAGGGTGGCACTGGGGGGAGGGATAAGAGTTCACGCCCTTTGTCTTATAAAAGCTATGGTTGCATCACATCTATGGTTCTGCCTTTGAGCTGCCTGCTTCTTTTTATATGGAGTTTGAGTGTGATGTTGACATTGGGCGGCTACTGTATGCACTCAGTCCCCAGGCATTCCTTCATGCCACAAAGTTTACAGGGCCATTGCAGCTCTTTGGGATCTAGAGCCATTAGCCTGTGATTAGATTAAACCTTGCGGAGAGTCCTGCGAATCATTTCTTCTTTTCCAGTGCTTTAGATCTAACCCAGGTCCTCGTGCACACTAGGTAGACTCTATGTTACCATTAAACTATTCCTTCAGGCCCAGAAGCTTTCTGTTTCTTTGAGTGGGGGCATTGCCTCATTCTGTCCTGCAGGTTAGCTTCAAACTCACAGTAATCCCCATGTCTCAGTCTTCTCAAGTCCAGGTAACCATGTCTGACTTCCCTTGCACCAGATCAGTATTCTTTCTGCCCCTCAGGTTGTGTTCTTCTTTGGTGTAAGTAAAGTTAGCCACCTCCTGAAAGGTTTCTTTGTTATAAGTTATTTGACTCTAGTTGTTTATCTGAAAGTAATATTGCGCCGTAGCCCTGCTCTTATTCCAGCCCCTTTTGCTTTGGGCTGTAATAACTTGCACTTCTTTCCTTGATAAGTAATCGTTCTTATTGAATATCTGAGAGTAACAAATATGTCACAAACACCCCACTGGTGAGGCCTATTTACTTGCATTTGGTGGGTTAATGACCTTAAACTATAGTTCTATGTCAAGCAGAGAACTTGAAACACCTGCCTAAATTACACATGATTGGGCCATGACAACTTGTAGAAATGCAGTTGTATTGTCAAATAGGAGACTTCATTTTGTAGAAACTATAATTTCCTTCTTTCTATAGGTACTCTACATTATTTTCCCTTTTCTCATTTAAATGAGGATCTGAGCTGGTCATGATGACTATACTTATAGTCCCAGGATGTTAGAATACTGTATGACTTTTTTTTTTCTGGGGAGATATGGCATAGACGTCTATAGCCTTAGGGAATTCACATTAGACCAAAAGAAGGATATCACCCATGTCCACCTTGGTAAAGCAATGAGTTTCTTGGGATTGTTTATGGGTAATGTGTTCCTTTTAGGAGCAGGGACAACTGAAAAAGAGCCATGGGGCTGAAATCCCCCTCCAGCATAGGTGATGACTCATAAAAACTGGAGCTGCATGACTTGCCAGCAAGTCAACAGACTGAATTTTCTCTTCTAGGCAGCTCTGCTGGTTTGAGTCTCTCCAAGAGTTCTTAGTGCTTATCTAACCTTTGGAAGGAAAGGGTCTCACACAATTGGTCAGTTTGCGGGTCTTCTTGAGACTTCTCAGTTGTTTACTTCCTGAACCTTAATGAGCCTCCTTTGAGAACTTCCTGGGTTTTGGTTTGAGTTTTGGAGAATATTGCTATACAACAGGGAGGCTGAGGTACCAGGACTGCAAGAGTCTGAAGTCAGTCTGGGCTACATAAATAGTTCTAGACCAGCCTGAGCTACATTTTAAAACACTGCCTCAGAAAGAAAATCAAAACAAAACAACACAAAAGTCTAATTAACAAATAAATAGATAAAATTAAAACTCTCCATTTTCTAGAGTTTATCTATGGTCCTGTGATCATTGTGATTACGCATTCTCTAATTGGCTTCCACTTATCATAGCACTCTAGAAGCTTCCTGAGACTGTTCTGTGTGGAAGAAGTATAAGATGGTAGTCTTATACAAATAATAAGGGTGTACTTGGCTCGTTTTAGAAAAAAATGGCCTATTAGACCTTTACAGAGTGATATCATGGCATGTTTAAGCACTAAAACAAAAAATCCCAGGACCACACCCAGGAGCTATAGCCACCTTTCCTCATGTCTGCAAAAACTATCTGCTGATCACTGTTCTCCAAGCACTGTGATGTACAATGGGGATTTATTAGTGAGCGAAAGTCTCAGCCCTCAGCTGATAACGTACTGGAAAAAGGCAGTAAAGGCAACTATGCCATCTGGGAAGCCTAGACCTGTAGGGTGGGATGATGGTGATGGGCAACCAGAAAAAGCTGCACTCGAATATGGTCATAGAAGGCTACACTGAAAAGGTCCCATCCATCCCTTAGTTTCCCAGGATTCCATAGCAGAGCACCATAAACAGAGGCCAGTGAGGGAGCTCAGACGGTAAAAGCACTTACTGTTTAAGCTTGATAACCTGAGTTTGACCTCCAAATTCCACAGTGGAAGGAGAGAATGGATTTTTTAAAGTTGTCCACTGACCTTCACATATCCATTGTGGCACGCGTGCACGTGCACACGTGCACACACACACTTTTTTTTACGTGTCATCAACTGAGTAACTTAAAATTAGTTTCTTTTTCTTTTGTTTGTTTTTTCAAGCCTGGGTTTCTCTTCAGCTTTGGAACCTGTCCTGGAACTTGTTCTCTATAGACCAAGCTGCCTGCCTCTGCCTCTCAAGTGCTGGGATTAAAGGCATGCACTACCACTGTTCAATAGCTTCTTACAGTGGCAGAATCATGTTGTTGTTGGAGCCATGATCTTACTAAAATCTCTAAAGAAGAGGCCTTCTCTTCCTTTCATTCTTGCTTGAAGCTTCTAGAGTGATGACCTTATGTTAACCGTACTTCGTCTACAAAGATGCTACTATCTCCAATTAAGGCTACATTTACAGGTAGTAGATGCTGGAAGTTAGGGTATCAATATAACTTTATGGGAAACAAAATTCAAGCCATAATTAACATAAGTGTGTGGAGCAGGAGGACTATTTCCAAGAGCTTATGGATAGAGCATGAGTAGTGAGTTTTAAGAACACCAAGAAAGCCACTTTCATGGTGCCTAATGGTAGAAAGAAGGGTCAAAAAGGGAGATGTTGGAGATGACACAGGGGCATCTTCTTCAGGACTTTGTAGGCTGTTGATGGGTCTTCCCTTTCAACATGGAATAAATGGAATATTTTGGAGTTTTGATTTATATTTTACATGCCAGCTTTTGAAAATAAGTTATAGGGTCTAAGGAGGATTTTTCAGAAGCTGGTTAAAGGAAAATGCAGTACTCCAGGTGAAAAAAAGATCATGCTGGGTCAAGGTGGTGGTAGTGAAGTTGGTGTAAGGCTTTGCATGGATTCTGGACATATTTTAAAGATATAACTGAAGGATGTCATGTGGGCATGACCCAAAGATGACTCCAGGGCTTCTTGAATGGACAACTGCCAGAATAGAATTGCAGCAAGTGATCTGAGGGAGACCCCGGGAAGAGCAAGAGAAAGCAGAATGAGAATATTTAGGTGCAATGTTTAAGTTACCTTTCTGCTATCAGCGTGGAAACATTGCTAATCATTTTTGAAAAAAACTTTGGAGTTCAGTGGAGAGTCCTGCTAGAGAAACCACATTTTTCCATGGAGTATGTATGGAAATTTGGCAAAGGTACTTGGTACCCTTCTGTATCACCAACGCTCTGAACTATGCATATTAGCTGTCTCTCTCTCTCTCGCTAGGAGTTTCCACACAGTGACAACATTTACCGTGTTTGACAGCAATGTATTTCATAAATCCCCTCTTCCTTTCTCCATAGGAAGCTAAGTTCTGGCTTTTCATCCTCTCAGATACAATGATATTGGTCAGGAATGAAGAATCAGACAATCTAACACCAGAGGAGACTGATATTGTACTATTCTCTCTGGAAAAACAGTCATTGTTGTTTTTTGTTTTGTTTTGTTTTCCAGCTGAAGAGATATTATTCTTGGAAAACCGGGCCACCTTGGTCCTCCAATTGGCTTAGAGACTAACTTGAATCTGCAACTTTGACTTTGTACTTACCAGTGACACACACAGTTCCACATATGGTCACAGTTTTCCAAATAGCACCTCAATAACTGTGGACATGTGTAGCAGTTTTTCCATAAGATTACAATGAAACTGAGAAAGTTCCAGCTGTTTACTGACATCGAAGCTGTTGTTATTTCACAGCAAAATGTTTCCCCATGTTGATAGTGTGTGTTGTTTGACTGTGGTGCCAGTCACATAAAGACACAGCATATAGAAGAGATTTAATGCATTCTATTTGGTGCATTGTTATATAGGATTTTGTTACATGTTCATGTTCACTATCTTTTGTTGTATTTTATTATATGCCTACTTATAAAATACAAAAATCCATTATGAGCTATGCCATACCACTCTAGCTTCAACCACATACATGCAATACCTAATAATAAATTCAATCTCAATTGAATTAAAAAGTCACATGGGGAGATTGACTCACACTATTTGGGTTTGTGGACATAGACTCCCTCCGTGATATCTGTATAAATATAAGACCACCTAGCAATGCATGATTGAGCATGTATCCTCATCATTCACCAAACATCATTCATCTCCAATGAATGAAAGATTCTCAGTAGTTATTCACTAAATTTCATTAAAAAAGCATTTTTTAGATGTAATTTCTTTTTGCTTATGTATATGTGTTTCTTGGTGTGTATGTGCAGAAGAAGGTGCTGGATCCCTTAGGATGGGGCTTTTAGGTTGTTGTGAGCTGCCTGACAGGAGTACTGGGAACCGAACATGGGGTCTTTCCAAGGGCAGCGAGGGCTTTTAACTGCTGAGCCATCTCTTCAGTCCCCAAGGCTGTAAAATTTTGGTGGTAAGCGTTAGACTGCTTCATCTCTAGGGGTTTGGAATGCTCTGGATCAGTATTTTGCTGAGAATTAAGTGTGGGGTCACTTCATACCTGGCTTCCCTACAAAGTTTCTTCTGTGATACTCTTCCCAAGGATTGCTGAACTCAGTGCATTTTCAAAGAAGAATCGTTGTCGTGGGCCTGGGGAGGTGGTTCAGTGGGTATAGTGCATGCTGGACAAGTATAGGACCTGAGTTGGGATCCCTGACACCTGTGCAAAAATTTCAACATGTATTAATTTGTACTAAAATGATAGACAAGAATATCCCAGAGACTCGCTGTCCAGCCAGTCTAGACAATCAGTGAGTCCTAGATCCAACAAGAAATTGTGTCTCAAAAACTGAAGTTGAGAGTGACAGAGGAAAATACTCAATATTGTCTCCTGTGCCTGAACACACAGACACATGCATGCATGCACACAGGTAGAGACCCTATTTCAATTGCCCTGTGGGTGTTTGTCCTCTGTGTTTTTGCCTATTTCTTGGCACTTGATTGAAAGTAAGCATTATTTTATATTTTCCTGTTTCAACTGAATGTCCTACGACTTTTGTGATTGAAACCTCAGGACACAATGAGTGTTCTATATTTCAAATGGAGCTCTGTGATCTCCAGTCTTTCAAAACTAGACTTGAAGCACTATGATCTGAGAATTATGATTTGAATATAAATATGAATCATTCATATCATCCCTGTTATGGCACGCACAGATACACCCAGCCCAGATGTTCCTTCAAGATTGTATATGGCACATAGCACTTCATGGGGTTCAAGGAGAGATGGGTATCTCACTTCCACCTCTGTGACTTTCAGTACTCTCTGCTCTGATCCAGAGGCTGATGTTGCTCATTCTGTCCTGTATTGCTCCTTTCCACTTAACTTTTCATTTCCAGAAAGGCGTGAAGGAAATAGCCATTTTCTCAGTATAAAGACACAGATTGCTGAAGCAATCCTTATCTGGATTAGGCGTTGGTGATATCTGACTTTTTTTTTTCATTTTGGAGGTGCTAAAAGTAATATGAGTTATATACTGCTTTAAAACTTAGAAAATGTACTTAATATTTGCATAGTGACTGAGGGCAAACATCTTACTTAGCCTGATTACCAGGAAATTCCAAAGAGTTTCTCTTGCTTTCTAAACATGCTTCCTACATCATGTAATTCAGTTTTTTGTTTCTTCAAGTATTTATTGAATACCTCCATGTGTCAGGCCATGGTCTGGACACTCATTCTTTACCTCATGATGGTGAAAAGATGAAGCCTGTAAGAAGAAAAGGTCAAGCGGTCAAGGGCAAGCAGAACACAACCTTGGATCCTATTTTGATACTGTAGGTGAGATGAAGTGCTGCCGGTAAAGTCCTAGAACAAAACTTGATCCTACAGTGAGCAGAGAAATAAGAATGTAGACAGCCTAGCAGGGGAATGGGAATATAGACAGCCTAGAAGAGGGATGAAAATGTAGACTGCCTAGCAGAGGGATGGAATATAGAAAATTCTGCAGAGGAATTGGAATGTAGATGATAGTTTAGAGGATGGGAATATAGAT
>JAQHUG010000117.1:1382120-1398731 GCA_028555095.1 Dicrostonyx torquatus | reverse complement strand
GATGGGAATGTAAACAGCCTAGTACTGGTGTGCTACATAAAAATGTGGCTCCAAGTTCTGCTTTGAATCTGTCAATACAGATGCAAGTTTAGTTTATACACTGAACAAAGCACAAGCAAATGAACATTATTAGGGAAAAGAGTTTCCTCTTTTCTCCTTCTGTGCAATGAGAGCCGTAGACATTGTCAGCAACATTTTTATACTGGCTGGGAATGCTTCCTGGTGTTTAGAGCAAGATCACAGCTTAAGCCTCTTCATTATTATTCAGGTGGAGATCCACTGGTGTGATAGAAGATGAAGCGCAGGATTTTTGTTGCTCAGTGCGTTTCCTGTGCCGGTTCAGAAATGCCTTCTTCATACTCTGTTTCTATGGTAGTCTGAAATCCTCAGACAAAAAAAAAAACCTCACTTTTGATAAAGCAGCTGTGAAAACATGTTGTTAACAGAAAGATCTGAGCTGCTAAGCATATATGCAAAGACTAGCATGCTGGGTGTGCTAGTTTCTCCTGGGAAGAGTTGATGGCCCTAAAGTTCTAGAACAGAGATACTGGGAGAAATGACAGGGAATCATTTATGATCATTTCATTGGCATGGGATGTAAAGACAAATTGAGCTAGATTTAGTTTACACAATTGAATGATAGGACAAAATTGCCTTATTTATTATGAGAATCCGAGATTTTCCAATATTTAAAACTAAAAATCTCCTATACATACAAAAACCTCAGAAAAAGCATATTTTCACTATCCCACTCTAAATAAGTGTGTCATGCTACTTTAAGATTACAAAACAACCACCACCACACAGCCACCATCATCAATCCATCCCCCACTACACTACCCCCTCCCTTCCACTACCACTTCCCCACTACTACCACCACCACCTCCCCACCCCCAGCACTACCACTACCCCACTACCACCATTACCACTACCTCACCATCACCACCACCATACCACCACACCCCCACCACTACCCCACCCCATCACACCACCACCATCACCACCCCCACCATCACCATACCACCACACCACTCCCGCCACTACCATACTGCCACTACTACCACCATCATCATTTCCATTTTGCAAGACAACACAGGCTGAGCAGTGTGCACCTACAGAGATGGGTTTTACGTGCAAAGCAAAACTCCATCCATCCCTTGGGTGTGTGATCCGGTAGGTTTTGCAGTGGTGAGTGAGTGAGAAGCCCATTTAGAAGTTAAATGGAAGAGAAAAGGGGAAAAATGGATAAAAAAATGAAGAATAGAATGCAAATTTGTCTTCCTAATTGGGCTAGAGTGATGGAGAACAGCGCTGGTGTTTTTAAATTATGGAAACTTAGAAAGAGACACTTCCTTATCAAAAACATACCTTGTCCCAACTGTCATGGGGATGAGACATCTGTCCTAACCTTTGAGAGAAAGCATAGTTCTTTATAGAGTCTCCTTACATCCTTTGTAATACCTGGAGGTGGAGAACAAGAAGAGGACCTGGGCAGATGGGGGGAACTGGGTGACCATAGGTGGGTTGAATGGGTCTCACTTGCAGAGTACTTTGTGTTTAATCATTTACCGCTTTTTTTTTTTTTTTTTTTGGTCTGGACTGTATTTTGAAGTAAGGATCCTTTCACTTCTTCCTCTAGCTTCTGAATTGGTAAGGTTCCAAACTCTATTAAAGTCTCCACCAAAAGTTTTACTTTAATTTCTCCTCTGTGTATTGCAGTTTCTATATCTAAGTAAAAAGAAATAGAAGAAAGTGGAATCTTCATATTTCATAAAGAGAAGAGAGAAAAAAACTGTACTTAATCAATGGTAGCTATGTTTGTGCCCTTCTATTTGTAAGTATTGGGGATTGACAGGAACATCATGCAGGGACACACATGCCTTACCAAGGAGCTCTAGTCCTCTCCCTATGCTCCTTGTGGTTGCCTGCTGACACAAGCATCCCAGCAGTCTGCCAGTACTTTCTTTGACCCACGGGTTATACATTTATTCTCTTTGAGGAACAAGGATTTGAGATTTAGATAACTTCTTGTGTAATGTGTGCTATACAGAATGATACTTTGATGTGATTGCTGAAAGCTAATCACAAAACTGATTAATTTATGTTAATAAAATCAGACCAAGTCTTCAAACTGGAGCTAAAGAGAAAGGAAGTGTTCTGGCTACTTAGACCTGCTCTGGGATGTATGGCCAATGGGATGTACTATTGAGATGGGGGCAGAGAGCAGGTTGGAGAGGACCCAATGTGTTATTCCCTTTTCCTTCCTCTTCAATGGTGCTTAGGAAGGAATCAAAGAGACAATGTCCAAAGTCTCATTTTCCTCCCCAGTCATGATGGCTCATATCAACTCAGTAGGTTAGGCAACAGGAACACTACAATTTTGAGGTCAGGATGGGTTACATAGTGAGTTTCATACCAAGCTGGGCTACAACAGAGAGAGACTCCATCTCAGAAGGAGGAAAAACAAAATTTGCTATCTTTCTCTAAGACTCAATTAGTGTGTTTAACTTGACCTATAGTGATAATCTGTGATACAAATTCTGATTTGTCATTTTATTCTCTACTTTATCACCAAACTGAATGTACCATTCTAAATCTGCAACTTTCTCACTGGGAATAAGCACATCCTTGTTAGCTTTCAAAAAAAATCTTCAAAGGAGTTAGAAAAGTTTGTGTCTTTTGGGTGCCATAATACTATAAGGAAAAAGGGCTGAGTGAAGATGCTCAGTAGCTCCTTCCAAGAAGAAGTCAGGTCATGGTGTTATCTTGAAAAGATCCCTGTGATCAGATATTATTTTCACTCAAGAATGAAATTTTCTCCCACGCAGATATGTGAAAAGTGGAAGGTAAGTATATCTGGTATCTCAATACCTAAGGTTCTGGTCACCCAAGTGCTCCAGTGTCTTTAAGGGCTGGTACTACCCTACAGGCCCCATTCCCCTTTTCTCTGTTTCTTTGGGACCCCCGGTGGGCAATGTAGATATGCAATGGATCAGAACTGCACATCAGTGAGAACAACTTTAAGACCTTGCCATTAGCAATGGATAGAAGTCATTACCTATGCTAATTCTCCTCCCAAATTATGCCTAGTCTCATAATTAACATAACTGTAGCAAAGTGATTCAGGGAAACCAAATTGAAGCATAAAGGAACTTCAGTAATGTTATGAAAGCAATAGGAAAAAATGCTTGCAGATGTGAAATTCCTCCTTTTATGAGATTTCTCTTTTTAAAACCTAGGTCAGCATATTAATTTACTTAATATTTTATTCATTCTTTGATGATTGCATACATATATATAACATACCTTGATCATATCAACCCTAGTTCCTCCCTCTTGTCATGGACATCCACAACATGTGTCCCCCCTATTTTCAGGTATTTAAAAAACATAACCCACTGAGTAAAATCAGTGATGTCCACACAAGCATGGGCAACTCTCCCCACCTCCAGAAGTCACCCACTGCCAGATAGTTCTTCAGGCAAGAATGGGGACTCACGAGGCCTCCCTTATCCTGACTGGAAATTTGACTAGCTAGATTTCATGCAGGTCTTTAGCAGGTAACCACAGCTGTACTGAATTCACGAGTGCAATGACCACATCAAAGCTCCAAAACAGCATTTCATAGCACCCCTTCCCATCTCCTGGTTCTTACAGTCTTTCCACCTCCTTTTCCTCAGTGTTCCCTGAACTTGGTTAAGGGTTGGTAGAAACTTTTCATTTAGGGCTGAGTATCCAATTGCCACACACTCACAGCATTTGGACCAGTTATAAGACTCTGCAATAGCTTCCCACTGCAAAAAGAAACTTTTTTTGACTAAAGCTGAGAACAACACTGATCTATGAATATAAACATAAACATTTAGAAAGCAGTTTGGCAAGTTTAGTAAGACAGCAGTAGTGAGTCCCACTACCTATGACTTTCTCCATCTTAGATAAGACCTCAAATTCAATAGAAAACAGTTGGTTACCCTTGTAACAATGCCACCACTATTGCACAGTGGGCACATATTCTCCAGCAAGTCAGTATTCTAACATGTGGGGGCTAGGAAAGTTAACTGACAACTCTTCTTCCCTGGCAGCCTGCCCAGCCATCAGGAGGGAGTTTCCAGGCCAGTTCCCACTTGATTTGTCTATGTGCTGCAACCAGCCTCGACTGTGTCTCAAACTATAGGGTATTACTAAGTAGTTATGGTGGGCAGGAAAGAGCAATAACAATTGCTTGTTTGGTTTTGGGGGCCTCTGAAGGCTTTCTGACCAATAACTCAGAGAGTAGCCTGTGCCTGACACTGTGATTTCATTTCATAAGCCATGCCTTCTGGGGAGTGCACTGTTCACCCCTGTGGGGTAGCTCAATTCAAATTCCCTTTTCTAAAAACAAACAAGCAAACAAAATACCTTATTTTTTAAAATTAATTACAAATAATGAGTTTTCCTGAGGCTTTTAATATGTATTTAGTTTTGGTTAGCCCATTTCCAACTCTCTTTCTCCACATTCCTCTGTTTCCATCTTTATTAAACTTTTAACTCAGTAGCCACATCCTTCACTTTCATATTACATGAAAAATCACTTAAAAAACAAAAAACTCTTGAATCACTAAGCCCCAACATCTTTTTATTAAAACCAATATAACTCAGTTTTTAAAAACTCTGTCAACTAGTTTCTCTTCCTGTTCAGTCTAACATGAAAACATCTTCTTCACAGTCAAGAGAAAATTAAGCACTCTTCATGAGCCTCTCTTGAGCCACAATTAAAATAAAATTGATTTGGATATAATTGCGGGTTTGAATGTTGTTGCAAGAGGTAACATGAAGAGAACCTGTATACCCTTCATTTATTTTCCCCAGTGACTAACATCCTTTATACAAACAAACAAAAGACAAACAAAAAGATTATATCTCTCTGTTACTTGTGCACATGTGTGTGTGCATATGTGTGTGTATGAAGCGGGGGAGAGTAGGTCAGAGAACAAGTTTTGGGAGTAGTTCTTGCCATTCATTTTATCTTAGAGTTGTGCTCTATCATCTATTCCTTGTCAGTGTGTTGCACATTCCAGGCTAGCTGGCCCATTGACTGTGAGATGACTCTCCTGTCTACTTCTCATTCCTATGTTGAAGTGCTGAATTATACTGCACCCTGCTTTTACACGAGTTCTGGGAATCTGAACTCAGGTTGTCGGGCTTTCACAGCAAGCCCTTTAACTCCCTAATACATCTTCCTGGTCCCTAGAATAATATCAAAAGTTAGAAAATAACACAGGCATTGATAAACTCCCTGATGTCATTCATTTCTCCCTAGTCTTACATGCACTGTGTGTGTGACATTGTGGACATTTGTGTAGCCATACTACCACAGCTAATGGATCTATTCTACAGTTACAGAGATTTCTTCTGCTACCTCTTCATGGCCAACCTCTTGACCTCCACTCTGACTCCTGGCACCCACTAGTCTGTTCCAGGCCTATGCTATGTTACAGCAAGGAGATTGTATAGTTCATGACCCTTTCAAATGGGAATCTGTAACTAGATGTTCCTGCTCTTGCAGTGCAGTTAATTTTTTGCCAGTCACAGGAGCTCCATTCTTGAAGGGTGGTCAGTTTACATCCCGGTTGAGGTTGTTAACATGTAAAGCTGTCATGGACGCTCATGGACAGTTTAGATGCATGGAGTTTCCATCTTTTTAGGATAAATACCCAGAGATGCTAGTGGCATGTCACTTGGTAAGTGCATAGTTAATATTTTTTAGTAGCTGCGAAACTATTTTTTCAGAGAAGCCATGAAATCGTACATCTCGATCAGAAATGTATGTGATACATTTTTCTCTGCATCCTCACCATTCCTTGAAGTTATTCCTGTTCTTTTTTTTAAGCTATTTAAAAATGTGAACTGATAACTCATTTGAGTTCTGAATCGTGTTTCATCTATGTTGGAAAGCCCTTTAGACTTCTCTTGTTCCACATACCCTCTGCAGTGTAAATCTGCTCATACAGTTTTCCTTATTTTATAATAGGATTGTCTCTTTTTATTTTTACTCTTTTATTACTGAATTTCATTTTTGTTATATATTGTATAGATACATGTGATATATGCTTATGTGTCTCATTTTAAAGTTTCAAAACAGTACTAAAGCTATTAACATTACAAGAACAATATCTTGGCCACAAAACAACAAAGCAAACACTCAAAAACAAAAATT
This sequence comes from Dicrostonyx torquatus, assembly GCA_028555095.1. Taxonomy (NCBI): domain Eukaryota; kingdom Metazoa; phylum Chordata; class Mammalia; order Rodentia; family Cricetidae; genus Dicrostonyx; species Dicrostonyx torquatus. The sequence continues at coordinate 1,392,535 of JAQHUG010000117.1, read as the reverse complement.
GTACTCTGAGGTAAATTTCTTTCAGAATCCAGAGTTCAGTCTAATGTAGAACCCTGCTTCTGCTGTCTATCAGTAAGGTGAATAGAAATTCCTTGACTGTTGAAAGGAGCAGGGCCCTTGTTCAATCCTGCCTTTCTAGCTTACACCAGAAATAATCACACAGAAATTGTATTAATTAAATCACTGCTTGACCCATCATCTCTAGCCTCTTATTGGCTAAATCTCACATCTTGATTTAACCCATTTTTGATAATCTGTATGTCACCACAAGGCTGTGGCTTACCGGAAAAGATTCAGCATGTCTGACCTGGCAGCTCCATGGTGGCTCTCTCTCTCTCTCTGCCCACCACTTGACTGATTAAAGGAAGGTAGAGAGAGGCAGTTTTGTTTAAAGTTTTACTAGAATGCCAGTGGTTCAAACACCAGGTTGAACCAGGTTCAAACACTATAAAACTGAGCTATGAGATACCATTTATCACAATGCTAGTTTGACAACATGCATTTAGTATAAACATGGGAGAGATTATGTGGCATGAATTGTGTCCTGTCTCAGTCTTCCACCTCTGCCTCTGGTTATGAGACCATCTCTCAAGGTTCGCCTGATGTTGTCCTCCCTTCTGTCTGTCTGTTAGCCATGAGCTACTTTTTTGTTCTTTAAGCTCAGCCTTTAAGAGTCCCCAAGTGTGGGAGACACTTGTTTTATAAATTTAAAATCATATTATTAATATTTGTTGCTGCATTTGCTTGCCTTATTCAGTTACATCTTTGAACAGCTTCACCAAGTGACATTACCCTAATTCTTTATGGTAGTGGCATAGTAGTTAATGATATAATGAAACTGATTAGATTTATCCTCAGAGATACAGCCCTATCTCAGTCCTCCTTGGTATTCATACCTCTGTGTGAACCCTCCTTGAGTGGTGGCTTTTAAGGCAATGACAATATAGTAAAGGGGAGGGGACAGCATTCTCATGACTCATCATACAGAACTCAATCTTGTTGTCTAGAGATCCTGGAAACCTCTAGAGATCTGGAGGCCAATAAGTGCCATCCTGGTACCGGCTACATGGCAAGGACTGACAAGCTGAGGGCAGGTGCCCAGTGAGACATGAGGTGGCTTCTATCTAAGAACCATTAAGAATCCAGAGACACCTGTCAGGAGACACCTTTTGGGATGACTTCTGCCGCAATCCTATGCCTTTTTCCTCCCAGCATTCTGTTCTGTCTACTCTTCCCACCTAAGTGCTTGGTCTTTTCAGAGTGCTTAGCTACCAGCACCTTTGTGTAAGTCTTTTTAAGGGATTTGAACTTAGGTCTGCATGTTTTTGGAGCAAGTATCCATATCCAGTGAGCCCATCTCTCCAGTTCCTGGAGCCAACAATTCCTTCCAGATTTTTTTAATAGGTCCTACTGTACTACAGGTATTAAATTGCCTGATTATCTGTTGCAAAATGTTTTAATTTTATTAAATTTTGAGACAGGAGTTCACTGTGTACTCCTGCATGCCTGGGACTTGCTATGTAGAGCAGGCTGGCCTTGAACTCACAAAGATCCACCTGCTCCTGACAACTGAGTGCTGAGGTTGAAGGACCATCATGCCTGGCCTTGTTGACTTTTTGTCTCTCACATAGTATATCCTGATCGCAGCTCCCCAATTCCTCTTTGTTTCTCCCCATCTTCCCTCTCATCCAGATTTACCCTGTTTCTCTCCCATTTAAAAACAAACAGGCTTCTAAGGGATTCTATAAAATAATATAAAACAGGAACTAATACATTATAACAGAATAGGACAAAACACACAGAAGAAAAAGAGCCCAAGGAAAGTTAAATGAAATAGGATCGAGACTCAGAGATCCACTTGTTTACACATCCACAAATCCCATTAAAACACTCAACTGAAGCCATAGTCTACATAGGACCTGTAGGGTAAAAGGAAAGGAAAAATATATAAGTAAAATAAAAATACAACAAGATTAAAATAAAAGTCCTGACATCACATTATGAGACAGGGAACCTCCAGTGATGCTGTTGAGTTCATTCTCTGTTGGCCATCTAGTGTTGGACATGAAGTCTACTACCCTTGAGAGTAGTTTCTTTCTCCAGTGAGACTCCCTGGGAAAAAAGCTAAACTTTCATTTGCAAGTGTTTACCAGGTACAGATAGCTTCTGAGTTTTGGGTGGTGTTGTATATACACTTCTCCTTTCAGCTCAAGGACCCCGTCTGGTGCAGACCTGTGCAGGCCCTCTGCATGCTGCCTCAGTATCTGTGAGTTTTATGTGCATTAATCATGTTTTCTTGGTGTCCCCCATCCCCTCTGGTTTTTACTCTCTTTCTACCTCCTCTTCCACAGGATTTCCTAGGCCCTGAGGGGAGGGATTTGATGGAGACATCTCAGTAGGTCTGAGTGTTCCAAGGTCTCTCATTCTCTGTATAATTGTCTGGCTGTGGGTCTCTGCATCTGTTCCTCTCTTCTGAAGGAGGAAGCTTCTCTGATGTTGATTGAGCAAGACACTGATCTATGAGTTTAGCAGAATGTCAATAAATCATTTTATTGATACTTTTAAAACAAAGGTACCTCAGCATTTGGTTTTACCCATAGTCTCTGAATATCTAGTCTCAGGTCTTTGTCAGCCAAGCAGTACTGGTTATGGGTTCCACCTCATGGAGTGGGCCTCAAGGCAAATCAGATATTGGTTGGTTACTCATACAAGCTTTGTGTTACCATTGCTCTAACATATCGTGCAGGTAGGACACCATGGTAGATCAAAGGGTTTATGACTGATTTGGTGTTTATACTTCTTTTTTTTTGGTAGCATTCAGAATACCTTCCTGTACCAAAGGCATTAGCACACAGGGGTGAAAGATCTGTGAGCCACCAGCTCAACTTCTCCATGTTCAATGAGTTGTGTAGGTGTTGTCTTCATCTATGGGGCTTTGTCATCAGTTTGAGGAGAACAACAGCCTGGGTTTCTTGGGGGTTCCCACAGGACCTTTTGGCCAACAAGTCAATCAGATGTAACCCAGTCCAGGTATTAGAAGGTTCATTTTGTGAAAAGAGATTGGCAGTTGAGGCTCTGTATTCCCCATTACTTGGTGATTCCGGTCAGATCACCTTAACTCTGTGAGCCCCTTAACCTAATGAGTTACAACCTGAATTTTTGTGCCTGAACAACTCTGGTTTAAACCCCTGCAGATAAAAAAAGACTCAAACAGCTGTTCAAGCTCACTGGAACTCAACAGTGCTACAGAGTCCTGCAGTGTTCATTTATAGTGTTTTCAGCAGCTCCTGACCCTGCTATATTGTAGCAGCCTTTTGAGCCCTAGCTGTTTTCTTTTTTACCTGTCATTGTTCTTTTATTGATATGTGCATAGAGTATATCAATCGAGCTGGTATTTTTAAGAGTCATAGCTTTGTTTTTATTCAACTACTATCTTCTCTTATTTATTATCAATTTTTACCTTAATTCTTCTAGCTTCTTTTGTTCTACTTTTTGTTTAATTTTTAAATGAATATTAAGTGGTTTTCTTTTTGTTCACAACCAAAATAGATGATCTTACACTTCAGTGTAAAATAGATTTTACTGTGCTATGCAGTTTGTGACAAAAGTTATCACCTCCCTTTGGTTTTATAAATGTTTAGAATTATGATCTTTAATTTTAATAAAACATCAATATGCTTGCTTTATTGTAGCCTCTCTACTTTGAAAATATTAAAAACCTTATTGTATTCAATTATATTTCTGAATTTTGTAAGTGTTGTCTTGACAAAAATCTAAATATTCTTTGTATTTGTGGAATTTATGATTATTTGATTCATTTTCTTCTGTACATTTTATTTTTTGAGACAGTCTTCCTATGCATCCCAGGCTGATCTGAGCTCAAAATCTTCCTATTTAATTTTCCAGAGTGCTAGTATTATAAGCAATTATCTCAATGCTTAACCCCCTATTTTTTATTTTCATTTCAAATCTGTATGGAAAAAGACCTCTATTTAGTGTAATGAATGGATCAATGGATAGACAGATAGATAGATAAATGATAGATAGATAGATAGATAGATAGATACACGAATGGAAGGGTGGATGTATGGATGGATGAAGAGAAAAAAGATAGGCAGCTAGATATAAAAACTTGCTTATGACTGTTCTTAAATCTTCTATTCTGAGGTCTCTGACTTGTTATTGTCAAATGATTTTCTTCAGATTGATGGTATACTGTGAAGGCCCAAAAATGTGAACCTATTTCACCTTGTCTGAAGGTCAGAGAGTTTGAGGTTACTCAAAACTCTTGATAACAACCAGGGCTACACATCCTGACCTAGGGTGTGTTTACTTGATCCTTTTGATGTTAAGATGGCCCATATAGGTAGATCCACTCCATCCTGACCAATGGTCAGGATATTTAAGCATACTTCTGCTCCTTCTTTTGAAATAGGTTTGACTTTGGGAGTGGCTGCTTTCAGGATACTTAATCTAGGGTGCATTCACTGCCTAAAGAACAGAATGCTAATGACTTGATGTTTCAAAGTATTAAAACAAGTTACTTCTAGTTGTCTTTTGTATAATGTTAAAGTAGTCTTTTGTCTTCTTTCGCCTATTGTATTATGTATGAAAGTATATGTAAAATTAAATGCATGTGGATTTCAGTATTCACTGGAACTCCCTCCCAATACTATCTTATGTTTGCTGTTTTATTATTTTCACTCATGTCTTTTACCCTTTACTAACTTTTCTAATACCCAAGCCCCTACCCTGGCAAGTGATATTTTTGTCAAAGCTGGTCTCCGACAGTGCACATGTTGACAAAGTCTCTTGATTCCTTCATGTTTATAAGGACATTTCTAGGTGTGAATGGCTTCTTTCTCTCCATTTTCAGGTATGAACATTTGTGTTCTGGACATAATATCTCTCCTCATACCCTTATTTGAATTTATGGAGCTAGATTAGGATGATTTCTTCGATCAGAAATGTGTGTGAACCCAAGTTATTCTTGTCTTGTCTACCTTCCTTTAACAGTAATTTATCTTCCTTGATCACTGCCAAGGGTCCGTATTTCATTTATGTCTTGGGCCCATGCCTCTAAAACATAGACAGTCATTACATATCTATAATAGCAACTGACTTAATATATAATATAGCACAATTACAGACTTCATATGCAATATGTACTTAAAATAGCTATTATATAGAATCTGGTAGTTGGCATAACTATAATGGTTTTATATATCATTGTTACACATATGTACTATTAAACATGATAGCTGTGTTATTTTCCCTCAAATATTTTTATAAGCACTAGAAATTGTTTAAGTCTTTGAGGATAAGTCCCTGCTTGCTTTCTCTATGTGCCTATGTGCTCCTTACACGTATTTTCAGGAGTGTTCTCAGCAGCTTCCTACATCATAGTTCTTTTGGTGAAGCCTTCCAAACTGCTTTTTGTGCTCCCAATTCCTTTCCTCTATTACCTTGCAATGGGCTTTTTACACTCTTTCAAGTACTAACTGCTAAACCATCTCTTCCCCTTCAGGTCCCTCTTTAGGAGAAGTTAGACTCAAACTTTTTTTTTTTTAAATTTCTTTCTAGCCTAGCTTTGAAGATCTTTCGTCTTCTTTGATGTCTTTCGAGCTTGTGTCCTCAGATCTCAATATTCTTCTAAGGAAATCTCCATCAGTTTGGATTACTTGGGTGCATTACTCTTGTTCATTATCCCTTTGCCTCTGTTCTAATACTAACACTGACATGTATTGAGTGAGCTAGTGCAACCCTTTCTTCTTGGTCTTTAATACATGAAAGTTTAACAGAAGTGTCCTCCCGGCAGAGCATTTATAATGCCCTCTTAATCCGGGAGAGTACAGGCATGTCTGTCTCTCTCTCCCCTCTTATCCAAGCTGGTCTCCAACTCCCAGGCTCAGGTGAATCTCCTATGTCAGCCTCCTAACTGATTGCAACAACACTGACCTTCTTTTTTCCATCCCCATTGGATCCTACTCCTTGGTGAGTTTAATTAACAACCTCTATATCCCCCTTTGTGTGTAAGGAGGAAGTAAGTCTCTAAAACCCAAAGTCAAGTCTTTCAATAATGAATCATAACTTCTTTGAGGCCATGAATTTCCCATGATTTTTAAAAGCTTATAAACAGTCTCAATGAAACCAACAGTTTAGATTCTATATAATTCCTTTATAGTCTTTCCATTCAGAACAAATGGAGGTATACAATGTGTTGCAGCATTGTAAATCAATTTACCTATGCCTGGCGTACGATTCACCTTAACAGAACTCTGTAATCTGCTACTTTGCTGTTGGTGCGCTGTGAAAATGAGTCTGCATATTTTACTGGGGAATGCAATAGAATCAGTCAAGCTGGATGCACCCCTGACTCTGTCTCTTTACTGGGGAGCAAACAATTCTTTAACCTATGATTTCATTCCTGTCTCAATGGCCTGCTTTAAACCATAATTTTACTGGCATAAGTCAGGTCAAGTTCAGCCGCATGGAACTACCAAGACCATGATTACTAAGCCTCACATTCCCTCAACAATTAAGGAACAGCCACAAAGTGACAATAAAAGCTACAGAAAGCCAATAAAGTCCAATTCATGTGGCCTTGGTGGCTAAAGGCTTCCAGTCTGTTCTTCTGTGTGCTGCCCACATTTCTGGCCCAAGAACTGGTAAATTAGGAAACAGAGAGAAATGGTAAATAAAACTCTTCCAGAGCACGGAAGAAAATCCAAGAAAAATGAACCAAACAAACAAAAGAAAAACTAAAAAGCCACGTTCCCAAACCACAAAAATTAAGGCAGGAATTAAGGGAGATAATGAATAAAAAGTTCATTTTTATCATTTTTGACAGCTTAGAGAATTTTGCTTATCCCACAACAACCACATAGCCTCTCCTGTATGTTTCCAAAACTGGGAATTGAGTTGGACCAATAGCCAACCCGCACTTCCTCTCTTCTATGCTCCCTGCACAATCTGAGAACAGAACTCAGTGCTTACAACATCTCACTTTCAGTGGCAGAACCTTTTCCATAATGGATTGGAAAAAATGAAAAAAAAATGCACTCTGCAAAAGACAGGACTAGCCTACCTGCCTTAGTTCCTTCTTCCCACTGTCAGGGTCAGAGAACTTGTTCCTCCTGTAGGCAAGAGAAAGTGATAAGCAGAGAGCGCTGGGCTGGGATGTGAAATGTGCTTTCTGCTACGGAAATGCTAGGAGCTGGGAGCAATGAGACAGGTATGCAGGCACTCCTTATAACGGCAGGATGTTAACAAATTAAAACCCAAGCAGGCCCAGTGAAGGCTACCGTGCTGTCTTGTAGAAAATCTGGATCTCTCCATAGATTGAATTTACCCATCTGGCCACATACGAGCAGTCAGGATGCTCACTGACAGAGCTTCCTACAGGGAACTTGGAAGACTGGTGCCAGCAGCAGCCTGGGAAGCCGAACCAAGAGGAAGTAAATGAAAAGTGTAAATTTCTTTTAACCTTGTAGGCAATGTGTCCTCCCCTTGCAACACTGCCCAGTGAAAATTAGGCCATTCCTGTGCCCCCAAATTGCTTTGTTTTCTTCCCTCCCGAGAGAAAAACAATTTATGGGGCTTTTGTGAAACTTGTCTAGTATCAGCTTCCTCTCTTTTCCAAGAGATTGGAATATGATATTAAATTTTGATTGAGGAAAGACTGTGGTGAGAAGAAATAAAATCTTTTTACCACTTAATTCACCTTAGCTATTATTTTATAATTTAGAATCTAGGACTCTTGTTTCTAATTTAGAATCTTCTTGACAACAGAGCCAATATTCATAGACATATTCATAGACATATGAATATTCATTTAACATATTCATTTAACACTACAATGTTCATTTAACACTACAATGTCTTTATTGAATTTGTTCTTACTATGAACATTTCAGATAATGCTTTAAAAGTTGGTGGTCTTCCTAAAAGACAATCAAAATGTAGTCCTGATTTTTGGTTCAGAGTGAACTCCTGTTTGGGTCTACCTTCTCTGGGTGGGAGGATGTGCCCTGTTGACTTGTCTCACTATCCCAATAACTCAAAAAGATGGAAAAATAGAACATTTAAAAGTCTATTTGCATTTCTTTTCTTTTTATTAGCACATATTAATTTTATAAAAGACTAGGTTTAATGATGTAATATATTGTGCATATATAATGTACAGTGACCATATTCATACATATGTACAAAGCACACACACACACACACAAACATATACACAGTTCATGTACCACCACCACCACCATCACTACCACCACCACTATTACCACCAAGATAGGAAAGAAAAATAACACTGTAAGCAGAGTTTCCAGCATTCTGTGCACATTGCCATGGCATCATGGACTACTCACAGACTCTAAGGAATGGCAGGTCTTGTACATATAATCCTTCCATGCCCCTTGCTTCTCTATTTATTGCTGTTCTAAACACTCATTATCAGTGTCCCTGGCTTGCTTTGTGGTACTGGAAACAATCTGTATGTCCTCAAAAAATTCCATCTATTTGGTCTGTGCTTCTGTGCCTCATCCCACTAGTTGACAGGTAGCTAACATGTTTCTCTCTTGCCCTTCAGCGTCAAGGGTTTATTTTCTATTATTTCAATCATCTTCGTATGCCTGGTAAGATTTCTATAGTATGTGGTTCGGAGGAGATTATGAAAAATGTGTTTGATGAATGAAGAGATTCAATTCCTCCATGAGGTTAATGAGAGAAAGTAGCCTGGATTCTGATGTGACAGTTTAAGGTGACACTTTAAGCACAAAGACTAGAGGGATTGTGGCTTTCAAGATTTTTAGTTCTTTATACTGCCCCCACTAAGTGTCCTCCTGGCCTGATCTGGTCAACCTGATTCCCCTGGAGTTTGTCTACTCCATTTCACACTGCTCCAGCGGTCACTGACTTCTGCCATCCCTGGCAATATTCTGACCCCAACACTCAGATTTATTACCAGTTCACTAAGACTACTATTTTAAGATAATTAGACTGAGTATAGTCTTCAAATTAACCTAAAACCTAGAATTGTTCAGGTTCCATTTGCCTTTGCCTAAATCTTCCTTTCATATGTAATCTGTTTTGCTCAGTTATATTAAGATATAATTGGTTTATAAAACTGCACATGTTCAATGTATACAATTTGGTCAGTTTGGACATATTTATATACCTGTGAAACTGTTGTCCTGTCATTATCTTAAGACTCGTTTGCTTTTATGGATTCGGGGGAGTGGAAGATATCTGGAACCTAGCAATTCGGCTTACTTATTTTATGAGGATCAAATTGAGTCTCAAGAGAGGAAGGGGCTTGGTGAATCATAAATGTTAGCTGTAATCACTAGCAATTGGAATGGGCGGGCAGGCACATTTCCAGACGCTGCTCTGCTTTAAGAAATTCAGTTATTAGTCCATATACTTTGTATACGTAGAAACTTTTTGCTTTTGACATGCAATATTCATTTCATTCATTAAATTATGAGAATAAAAGGTATCACCCTCCTCTAAACCCCTTACTCACTTGCCCACATGTGACCCATGACCACACAGATAACTCTTTGCATCTTGCAACTGACTGAGAGATTCTGACTGGCTGTTTACGTTTATTAAAAACAGATAGTTGGAAATTCATTCTAGCCCCATGTTTCAGTAATAAAACTGATGACATAACTTTTCAGCTAAGAGAGTGTTTTGACTCTCACAAAAAGGATAATCTGTTACAGTGTTAAGTAGCATTTAATGGTATCTTTTGAGATGCATTTGGGCTGTAGCACATAAAACAGATGATATCTGGTCTGAAAACACTCTGTGAGTTTACTTTTATTCACAGAATGTTGCTTTCTTTAAAAATTCACTTTCTTCTAAGCCAGGGAATAATTATGTTACATTATATAACCAACAATAGCAAACTGAGGAAATAAATGGCTTGGGTTAAAATGTAGCTCTGTTTATGGGAAACGTTCTTTAAAAACTTGGTGTTGTACATACTTAAACTTTGCTCAGAAATAAAAACAGACAGTCTGTGGGATATTATATTACTTTTCAAAGAAAGTTTTGCTTAATGGGGAAATTTCAAAGTAAATTCTGCCTCTTCTTTTTTCCTACAGCTTGCAGACACTACCTCCGTAAACTGTCTAAATCTTCATTTTAAAATGTTACCTTGACTGGGCTAGGGAAATGGCTCAGTTGTTAAGGTTTCTACCACACAAACATGAAGACCTGAGTTCAGATCCCCAGTACCCATGCAGAAAGTCTGACACAGACTATACATCTAAATCCAGGGCTAGAGAGAGTGCAGAGGTGTAGAATTCCTGAAGTTCCATTGAGGGACATCTAGGTTGTTTCCAGGTTCTGGCTATTACAAATAATGCTGCTATGAACATAGTAGCACAAATGCTTTTGTAGTA
>JAQHUG010000117.1:1358795-1369619 GCA_028555095.1 Dicrostonyx torquatus | reverse complement strand
AAAGATAGCTAGCATGGCAGTCATAAGGAGAGAGGTGATCTGAAGTGCTCACGTGAGTGACCTGCTAGTGTCTACTAGTTCTGAAAAGTTGCTTGTTGACTGAAGTATGCTTCACGAGCATATTCCTGGGGTCCTTTGTGTTATCCATTTCTGGTTTTAAATTTTTTTGTGAGTGATATAATTTTTTTTTTTTTTTGGTTTTTCGAGACAGGGTTTCTCTGTGGCTTTGGAGCCTGTTCTGGATCTGGCTCTGTAGACCAGGCTGGTCTCGAACTCACAAAGATCCGCCTGCCTCTGCCTCCCGAGTGCTGAGATTAAAGGCGTGCACCACCACCGCCTGGCTCGTGAGTGATATAATTTATACCTCACAATAACTAGGGTTACAAAGCCAAGCAATTAGAATGATTGATTCTCGAGCCTGGGTGGCTTTTGCTGGGACTTTTTGATAGAGTGGTAATTGATGGGGTCTGGTCATTCTGCGTGCAGGAGCTAAAGCAACAGGATGTGGCTATGCGAAGCATCTGTTCTGCTGAATGAGGGGATAGGAAGAATGAAGATGGCGCTTTAGAGTAAGTAATCCACAGAGCAGCATTAGTTCTGGGGTGAGGTCTTCACTTTAAATCTCTAGCATATGTTGGGCGGCCGTGACACAAACTTTTAGTCCCAGGAGGTAGAGGCAGGCGGATCTCTGTGAGTTCAAGGCCAGCCTGGTCTACAAGAGCAAGTTCCAGGACAGTTATGGCTGTTACACAGAGAAACCATATATCAAGAACCAAAATAATTATATAAATAAAAATAAATAAAAATTCTAACATATATAAGTAGACAGGAATGGGCAAACATACATTATGCATAGTCAAAGAAACTAAATGCAGTGACTAAAAGGTCATTATGCCAAGTGCCTTTAAAAATCCAGGGTAATCAAAGCTTTGCTCGTAGTTATTCTGACCCTAATGAGTGACTTTTAGAGACTTGCAGTTGTGAAGGGACTACTTGTAAAAGAATACAAGAAAACTCTGTAGGGACAAGCGGTTTCAATACATGCTGCCAACCTCTTTCCTTCATGGAATTGAAATCTTTGCTATGTTAGTAACTTTGCTTTTAGCAAAGTATTCATATTCTGTGATATCTTTGAGACAGCAAAAACGCAACCTGTTTAACTTCCTAAACCAAAAACTTGCAGCCCACATTAAATAGCCTCCTTTAAGAGTCAAGGGACAAATTAAACGGCATGGGACTCTGAGTCCTGGGGACTGAATGTCGGTACCTGTGTCACAAAGTCGTTGGAAAGCAAGACTAAAGCTTGTCCTTGAGAACCTCTCTAGGACTACTGTCAAAGCAGCACACATGAAATATGCCACACTTAAATGTTCCAGACCAGAAATTTTGGCTTCAGATATTATGAAGACTTGAAAAACTTTTACATACAAAAGGAGATGTCTTTGGTTTCGTACTCAAGTCTAAATACAAAACTTCCTTATATCTCATAAGTCATATACACATAGCCTGCATTGTACCTGCATTTTAGCTGTGACCTATCACATGAGATAGTGTGTAGAATTTTTTACCTGTGGTTTCATGTGGGTGAGGAGCTTTAAAACATCAAACTGAAGAGTTGCAGAATTTTGGATTAGGGAAGCTCAACCTATTTTTCATAGGTCAAGTCCTGCCACAAAAATTCTGAGTAGGCTCCAGGGGCTTGGTTATTTCTGGACTTTGTCTGTGCCCTCACAGAACATTCTGTATTCAGAAATTCCTTTTCCTTACGTCCTGGTTTTAGAAGGTATAATAACAAATGGTTAAGTGTTATTTGTATTCTGCCACAGTGTGGTCACATTTATTTAGGAACAAATCGTCTCTTGTAGAATGTTGTCAGAAAGTAACTTGAATGGTTGACGTTCTCTTTAAATGCAACTCATTATATAAATCCAATTCTGAGAAGGATGGTAAGCCCCATCCTTTGCAATGTGAGTGCATTCGAATTGTCTTGTTACAGATCTTTCCAAATGGTTGTGGTTGACAAGGACTCTCAGTCTCCTCACAGAGGGATAGTGAGGAACTGAATCTCTGCCTCCTTTGGTGGTGAGCTCAGGATAGATTCCCGTATGCATTTTGGCCTTCATGGAGTTTATTTATAGTCTGCCCTTGTTCTTCTTATAGAAAAATTACCCTCTGCATAGCAGTGTCCCATGTGACAAACTGTGTGATGCAAATAAAAAATCTGTCAATCTAATTCTTGTGAAGAGTTTTCTTTTTCTTGAACTCTTGATGTTGTCCTTAGGGTTACATCCCCAAATAACCCAAGTAAGAGCTTTATACTGAGGCAGCCTGTGTATCTTTGGGCCATGGACTTATCAAAGACCATCAACAAAATCTTTGAGTTTAGCCACCATTGAGCATATTTCATCATGTATTACTTCTCAATTCACTCACATCTAACTGACCCTGTGTCTCTCTGCATATATAAAACTAACATCTTTATAACATGGCTGATGTTTGAAAATGGATTCAGAGGCCTAGCCATTTTCAAACCTACTCCATGTACTTAGTGGTAGTATGTACAGAGTAGCTTTTCACTAGCTGTGAGTCAAAGAAAATGTCTTCTGTTCTTGGCCTGTCACTAGCTATGAGTCAGAGTTTGGTCACTTTACTGCTTCTGTATTTCCAAGGGTTGCTGACTTGCTTTATGACCCCAGGGCAGCATTTGATAATACGATCACAGGTGCTTTCTGCTCTCCTGACCCTGGTGGCTGTTTTCTACATGAGGATGAATTTATAGATACTAGACTTAGGATGCTCTGTCCCTGTCACTAGGTGTGTCCTAGTATCATCCCTTCCCTTCCTCTTTTCAGAGATTCAGAAGCACTTAGTACATTCCGGATTTTTCTTTCTGTGAATATTTATATAAATAGTGTGAATACTTATGTGAGAAAAATATAGGGATATAATAAATGTGCTGTGTAAATGTAAACAGAAACATAGAGAAATTATGGCAGTATTCTTTTCTAAACCCAGACTGCTGCTGCCTTCTTCTCCATTGCAGTTATTTTCTGCATTTAATTCCTTTATTCTCCCACAGGCCTTCCAGGCTTTGAGAACACTAAGGTGTGGGTAGTCTGAGTATACCCCACCCCACAGAAAAGTTGCCTCTTGGTCCCTGCAGCTTGGTTCTTGGCCTAAGATGATGGTGCTTACTGAAATTTCCACCACTTTAAGCCTCAAAAGGAATTGCAAGTATCCCAGAAGCCTCCTGTCTATAGTGTGAACAGAAATATCAACCTTTCCTACGCCTCTCATTTGAGGAACTTATTTTGAAAACAACGCTTGGGCTGACCTGAGGAAAAACTTTGTTAATATTTGAAATAGTTTTTTTTTTTTTGTCACCAGTCTGTCTCATAGCAGACTTGAGTTGTTCGGTCAGTTTTTAAAAAATTGCCATTTATGAAATTATTCATGTATTTGACTGACTGTAGTTACAATTTTTGCTTTCTAGTTCCAATTAGTTCTTATCATGTCATAAAAATGGTGCTTTTGGCATTTTCCTATGTGCTTTCAAGTATGCCTATCTACCTATTTTTCTATCATCTCTTCATGCATCTATCATCTCTCTATATATATTGTTTGCATGTATATATGTAAGCATGCATGTGTGTATGTTTGGTAACTCTAACTCTATCTGTCTATCATCTATCTATTTTTCTATCTATCTATCACCTATGTATGAATGCATATATGTATCTGTATGTGTTTTACACACACAATATTTCTATTAATTTTCACATTTGTTAATCAGAGATTATGCATTTGCAAAATCAGGTACCTAATGAATAGCTTGCTGAAGTTAGAATGCAATGATTCAAAGTTCAGTGACCTTTCATTACTTACTATCGCCATGGCCTCCCAACCCTGCAGAGATGGCATGTATCTTGTTTCTCTTTGTGATCTCTGAGTCCCTTCTCTGAACCGATAATTAGGTGACCCACTTTCTAAGACTCTTCTTAGAATCTACCTTTCTCTTAAAAGCTGTCCTGGTAAGACTGTCTAGCTATTTTACACTAAGTAGTTGGCGTTTCTTCTATTTATTTTGTGTTTGCTCACTGATCTTTTGTATAATTATATGAATAATATATAAAGATACAGGGAAAAGCATAAGCTTTGGAGCTGCCTAGACTTGGGTTCAAACCTTGACTAATATACCTGCTTGTAGGAACTTGGATTCTTGTTAATGCATCTGTTAGGTGAGGATTTATACATGTGTTCAAAAATATTTCCTGAATGCATGCTGTATGCCAGTGGTGCAGAGCCATGGGCAGGATGCAGTGAAGCATGAGGGAAACAGATAAGGACAACAAGCTCAGCCATGGGGCAGGCTGAGTGATTTCAGGAATCAGCGCAGAGGGCAGAATGGTGACTTCAGAAAGGTCACCAAGATGGGACAGGAGGGTTCTGGGAGGCACCTCTGAGGAAGATGATGATGACCCAGAACCTGACTGATGTGTCAATCACATTATGGTCCTGCAAAGACTTGGGTAAGTTGAGACAGAAAGATTGATCTTTCAGTTTACTAAAAGAACAGAGTGGGTGGGGGGAAGGAAGCAAGTTCTTGGTCACACTGGTAATGGTTGGATTGCTCCTGGGGGTGGTGGAAAGGAGTTTGGGCTTTATGTAACTGCATTATGAAGTCAAGAGAGAGGACAACAAGGCTGATGGGAATTGACTAATATAAAAGAGCACTTAGTGTAATGTCTGATGTTAGTTCAGTGTTCAGCATAGTCTCTCATTATAGGTATGTTTTATTACAGCTACATTGTAAGCTCCGCAGTTCAGGGTCTATATGACACACCGTGACACAGACTTAATAAGATTTGTTAGGTGTGGGTGTCAGCTGGCCACACCACTGGAAACAGTCCTTTCCAGGTGGATGCCTTTTGTTCCTCTGAGTAATCTAGCTGGTTGCCTTTTCTGCCCATCCCACTCTCCTCACTGATGAGGCAGTCTGAGACGAGTTCTGGAATGGCAGCTCACACACAATGGAGTCTATAAGACTGCATAATTCTCAGATCAATCTAGATTTAAGTGGCATTTTTGAAAACATGGGCTCTTTGTGATTATCCTCCCCCCAAAATAAAATATAAAAGAACAACAGGAATCTAAGGGACACAACATCCACTTAGCATTTTGGGAAGGCAGGATCTTCGGGGAAGTTCTCTATCTTTTTCTTTGCCAGGCCATCTGCTTTACAGATAAGCAAAGACAGGGAGCTCTTTATTGAAATACACACTGTTACTTAGACCCTGAGTGTTTATTTCTTCTTGGAAATGCCATACATTTGTGTTTTCTGTGCATTCCAGCGTGCATCCTTTTTTTTTTTTTTTCTTGGACAGGAGAAAGGTCAAGACAGAGACCCCTCTATGTGGGCATCCTTGGTAAAGACTTTTTCTGGAGTAGCAGCTTCCCAGAAGCCATTTGTCACTGCTTCTATGTATAAGAAGTGGAAAGATTTCTGCGCCTATTCTTTGTACATTTCACATTCAGATCACTCACTTGGGGACATGCACTGGATCTTAAATTGTCTGCTGTTTGGAATTAGAGTTGCCTCTTGGGTTTTATGCAACTACAAACCCAAGCCAATTTAGTTCTCCCCTAAATTGGCGGCCCTTTTTGTAGTTTCTTCTTATTTTCTTCCATAGAAGGTCACTTTCAGATGATGAACAGGTATGCTAGCTTAAGCTTTAAAACACATTTAAAAACATTTAGTTTTAAACACCTAGTTTGGTTTGGAAACAATCTACGAGAGGCTACAATAAGTAAGTTAAAACAGTCTATTTTTTTAAACAAAATTCTCTTCATTTTCCACAGGTTTCAAGCTCTATATTACTTTCTGCTAAAAACACCAAATTAAATCCAACAGTCAGATAAGCACAATGGAAACAAAAGTATTCTTAACCCTTTGATATGCTGCTTTTGTCTTCAGGTTCGTCACCCTCTAAAATGGAAACTGTAGGGTTGGGGGAAGGTTGTGCCTGGTGGTGTATGCTGCTGCACAGTGCCAACCCCTTGATTAGACACCCAACAAGCAAGCAGTAAATGGATGGAATATTTGGAAACATCATGTTTGCACTGTTGCTGAATGGTTTCCTCCTCTGATGTTTAAACCTCATGACAGCTCACTTGTGACAGTAATTAAACTATATTTAACGTTTAAGACTTCCAATTTGACATTCTGTAGGAGATGATAGAGTACTAATCGGGTCTTAATTTATTCTAACTACACTCTGTGTTTATGTCATGTAATTTAGGTGCCTTAGAAGAAAGCATATGTGTGGCTTACGGTAAAGATGGACTTCAAAAGCAAGACCGGGTACAAAGGGGGATAGTTTAATTTCTTTCTTTTTTAAACATATACAGCATAGCAGTCTTTGAAGCTTTTCACTGAAGGTCGTCAAGTAATGCCAGTGATGTTTTAATGTCTAGAATGCTGACGATTTTTCTCTCCAAGTTCTGCAACAAAGCTTATGAATGACAGTGAAACAAATTACATGTTTCAAAGTAAGGATTTATGGAAATAAAAATAATGACTCGTTTCTCTCAGGTAGACAGTGATAGATATTAACAAGCCTCTCACCATTTCTCATGAGTCAGGGCCAGTCTGGGACACTGTTTTGAGCAAACAGGCCTCCATCTTTTCCTAAACTGAGAGACACTCCGCTGTCTGATTTCTTATTATCACTCTTAAGTTAAGACATATACTTACCCTAATTCACTTTCTTTTAAAGTACTCAATTTTCAGATCCAACAATGGGCCTCTCTTTAGGAAGTAGTATAAACCTTAACAGTATACTGAAACCAAGAAGGGAGTGTGAGAGGACATATTCGCACTTTGACTTATGCATTCTAGTGCTTAATTTTTCTATCTCAAGAAATGTTTGGACAAAACATCTTACTGAAATCAGCTATGGTGCGAGGAATATGGCCTTGACATTGCAGTATAATCGTGATTGTTTTATTCTATTTTATTCTATTAAATTGTCTATTAAATAATGAATATGTACAGTTGCAGAGTTTGAAATTAATATTCTTCTACTTTGATGCCATAATTACTTTTCTAATAATTAGAAATCTGACATGTATATTAAAAATAAAAATGTGTATAACCTTTAACCAGAAGTTCCATTTTCTGAGGAGATAATTGGAAATGTGGGAAATCATATTCATCAGCTGACTCACTGATATCTACGATTAGAAAACAAAACAACATAAACAATCATTGTGGGAAGTTTATGAAGTTAGGATGCGTTCACTTAGTGGAACATTGTATGTTTCTCAAAATCATGGATAATTGCCATCATAAAACATGCCATCATAAAAATGCTTACTATACAATAATAGCAAGAGTAGGTTTACTAGCTAATTGTATTAGTAAAGTATCACAGCTCTCAAGCTGGTTAGGAGTAAACACATAAAGACTATTGCACTAATAATGTCTGGGTTGACAATATTATTTATTTATTAACTCCAAAACTAGGCTACATAAACAACATATACTTTAATTCTTATATTAATTCTGAACATTTTATATTCTTTTCTTCATTTAAGTACTCAGGGTATTTCATGAATAATACAATGTTTTATTCTTCAAATTGTTATTCCACTACTGAGCATATTGAAGGCATACTAGCTTATTCATTTTCCCTAAAATAATCAGTTTTATCAAGTGTCTAAATACTCTTATCTAGCATGAGAACTAATTCACATAACCCTGAATATGAGCTTCAGGCGGATCTCTAAGCTCAAAGCTAGCCTGGCCTACAGAGTGAGTTCTAGGACAGCCAGGACTATTCAGAGAAACCCTGTCTCAAATAAATACATAAATAAATAAAGTGTAGTTTTGGTTAAAAACTTGATTGCTGTTTGAAAGAGGAAACGGAATGTCCTCCTCCAACCCCACCATTTTAAAACACAGGATGTGTAAATCTAAATACGCTATTTAACGTCTCTGCAATTTCTCATCATCCACAAACACTGTCGTCATAGGGTTATATTGAGGTTCTTATTCACTGATAGAGAGACATGTAACTTGGGAAAGGACTATTTTCAAGCTTTCCAATGTTCAATAATTTATCTATTTTCTTATCACATTTTATTGGGAGTACAATGGTACATCTAAGAATAATTTCCCTTTATTTCAAATGTGATTTACTTTCATTTTGCCTTCTTCCTGGATCAAATCTAGAGGAAACTGATTCAGTTCATCTATTGTTCTTAAAATGTTTTAGTTTTTTGTTTTGTTTTTGTTTTTTTCGAGACAGGGTTTCTCTGTAGCTTTGGAGCCTGTTCTGGAACTCATGCTTTAGACCAGACTGGCCTCAAACTCACAGATATCTGCCTGCCTCTGCCTCCCAAGCGCTGGGATTAAAGGTGTGTGCCATCACCTCCTAATATATTTTTGATGCTGTTAATCTTGTACATTTGTTTTTGAATCCTTTAAATTTTTCTTTGGGTTGATTTTGTTCTGTTTTTCTGTCCTACTTTCTGGATTTGAATAGTTGTACATATCTTAATAACATTTAATTTGTATCAAATATCATGTTAATTTATAATTCAAATAATATTTGGCTGTAAACTTACTTTGTTATTAATGTATTTTATTACTTCTCTTTTAAATCACAATTGAAGTTTGCCTAGTAGATAGATCTTACTTTATTTCTACCTGTCTGTGACATTTCATTTATGGGACTGAAAATATTTTATTTTTAAAATTTCTAAATTTTTAGTAGTCATTCTAGTTTTTTGCACAATATGATTTGCTTCAGATACACTAAGTAGTTAATGGTACTCTTCCTCCCAAGTGTCAGGATTATGGGTGTTCACTACCACGTCCATTAATTACCTGCTGAAGACCAAATCTGAGGCTTGGTGTATGCTGGGTAAGTGCTTTGCCAGTTGAGCAGCCCCTGAGATGCTTCTTACTAAAGGAGCCTAATGAGGAACGATGCCAATTTGTGACCAGCAGATGTTCCAGGTTACCCGGGGAATACTGGATTCAGAGACTATTTATCCACAAAAGGCCCGGTGTTGCCCAGAACACCACTGATGTAGCTGTCTCATTTACCCAGATGACGTATGTAAGCATCCTGTGGCAGATTCTTTGTCTTAATTACTGAGTTCTAGTCTGAGGCCTCTGTTCAACCCCTGCTGGCTTTGGCTTTGGTATTCTTTATGGATTCCAGGACATGACTTATGGTAGACTCTCTGTGTGTCTCTAAGCTGCAGATTTATCTCTTTCAGATTTTACCACTGATCTGGTCTCATCAGCATCACATCAAATGCCACCACTGCAGTCAGTGGCTGGCACCCTCCAAAATACCTAATGGATTCATCATTATTTTTAAACAGTTGAGTGGCATTTCAGGTATCATATGCCCAAATACAGCTCATGAAATAAGAAACTTGAGTTTAAGTAATAGCCATGAAAGTTGCTTTCTTCTGAGGAATCATCTGCTCCTGTTTGTTGAGCATACCATTGGCTCACTCTTGGAATGATTGCTTCAGAAATATGAAGTTCTGAGTACAGCCACGTATTTACATGTACTTAGTAGGCTTCCACATCTTTCTAAAAATACAAATCCAACATTTTCCCTATTTCACAGATTAAATTTTTTTCTCAGCTTTCTTAATTAGCAATTATTTTTTAAACTGTGTAAAATCCACCAAAGACATCCTAGTGTGTGTGTGTGTGTGTGTGTGTGTGTGTGTGTGTGTGTGCTGTATAGACATGATCATGTCGTGTTCATGTGTATGTAGGCCACACATATTAACACCAGGTATCTTCCCCTGCTTTTCTCCCCTTTATCATTTGATCCAGACTCTCTCTCTGAACCCAGAGTACATTGATTTGTGTTAGTTGGCTCTCCAATGGACTCTGAGAATCCTCCTGTCTCTGTTCTCAGCACTGAGGTTACAGCTACATGCCTCCATGCCGGGGTTTCACAGAGGTGCTGGGGATCTAAGTTCAGACTCTCATGCTTATGTGGTAGACACTGAGTTGTCTCTGTAGCCCAGACATCATTTCAAAAAACATTGATCTAAATATAGAACATCAAAGACTTCATAGTATAACATACAATACTAAATTTTGTGGTTTTACAGTTTAGGTCAAGACTAGTGCTATATTTAAAATTTCCTAATGCATATTTTAAAAGAATATTAAAGGATATTAAATATTAGCATTGATTTTGGAGAGAGATGGTGTCTAAATCCACTAACTAGTTTTTCCACATAAATCATTCTTTGACACTCTTTGATATAAAATCCACTATAATGCATTAGTAAATATATATTTGCATCTATTTTTATTACATTATTTGATTGTGTGTCAATACTTGGAAACAATAATATCTATAACCAGAATTTCAGAAACCTTTCTAGTTCTTTGGCATAAGGATTATCTGATATTACAATAAACATTTTTCAAAAATATCAAACAACCACTAAATCCATAGTTAAAAGATGATATACACAAATAGAGATGGAACCAGGAGCATTTTTATCAAGGTTGATACCTTCTCATATTTCTTACAGGTCTCCTGTGATCACCTGTGGTTATAAGAACCTGAGGCAGTGGTTATAAGAACCATTAAAAACCACAATAGGACTCTGAGAGAGAAAAACTGATTATGTTACTTGAAGTAAAGGATTAAAAACAACTCACCTTAGTATTTAAACAAGAGAAAATTGATTACTGGTAACAGCAAACTGTTAACTATCTAATGTTAATGACATCACTTAAATGACTGAAGAGCATTCTGTGTGTGCGTGTGTGTG
>JAQHUG010000117.1:1324208-1353511 GCA_028555095.1 Dicrostonyx torquatus | reverse complement strand
TCTTCCTTGATCAGACATGATTTTCTTAACTCAGAATGAATCCACAGCCTCTCATTTCCTGTGGAAACAAAGGAAAAACCTCTTTTCCAAAGTAACATATGTTTTGACTTAAATTTTGAAGTTTTCAAAATATATAGCTTTTATAATCAAATGACTTTTAGCAGCTGTTCAGCTGTTGCTCCTTCCTCAGCAAACAATTCCGAGACAACACAATAACATGCAATATCAGACTCTGTGTATTTTCCATCTTTATGTGGCTTTTTTGGACTCTATTTCTTTTACTTTTATTTTTAAGTTTTGTTTTTTTGAGACAGGGTTTCTCTGTGTTCTTTAGCTGTCATGGATCTCACTCTGCAGACCAGGCTGGCCTGAAACTCACAGCCTCCCAGTTTCTGGGTTTAAAGGGCCACCACACCTGATTATATTTCTTTATTAGAGGACTTTCTCTATCCTTTTTCTTTTCTCTCCCAAGCCTATGTATATTTTTAAACACACTGCAAACCATTTAAAGTTTTTTTCTTTTTTCCTCGAATCTGTCTTTCCTGTATAATCTCTATCTTTTTCTGAGCACATGAATCTTTAGTCTCCTAAGTGACCTGACTAGTATTACAGCCGTGGTTTTGGTCATTGGAGCCACCTGACTCTGGCTTCCTGAGGGTCTAGCTTCATGGCAGAGGTACTGGAAGGAGCCACATATATTTTTTAACCACAGCACTGTTGAGTTTCTAGGTCCATGCCACCACCAAGAAGTATGCCAGCAGCTTCTCATAAACACATTTAAGTGCTTGGTGGCAGGGCCTCTTAAAAGTAAGCTGTGCGTTTTCGCCATTAATGCTGAGTCTCTTTTAAAGGAGTTATACCTCTGCTGGCCTCTAGCAAGCAGAGCTCACCAAAGACAATGCTGCTACCAAACAGCCATGCTTGACTTTGTTCTTTTGTCTGTCTAGAATTCCTTTTCTATAAAAGCTTTCTCCAGCTTTATGTGGAATTTCTTGCCAAAAGTTTGGGTGCCATTTATAGACAGAGGCTGAACTTTTGTTTCCTGGCCATCCAGACCCAAATAATGACACAAAATATATTAATTACTACATTGTTCAGCCAATGGCTCAGGCATATTCATGGTTACCTTTTACATATTAAACTAACCCATTTCTATTAATCTGTGTATCACTTTGAGGTTAACTTACCGGTAAGGTTCTGGTGTCCTTTTCCTTTGAAAGCTGAATGGCATCTGCTTGGCTCTGCCTTCTTTCTCCCTGCATTCAGTTTAGTTTTCTTGCCTACATGTATTCTGGCTTGCAATAGGCCAAAGGAGATTCTTTATTAACCAATGGTAATAAAACATATTCATAGCATACAGAGGAGAATCCTACACCAGAACAGCACAAAAATTATATTGCACTTGGTGTATGGATTAAAACTATGTTTCTGTAAGTCCATTGTTGGGCCCGTCTCTAGATTTTGGAAGAATTATATATAAGTGAGCAACCCTGATGCTTGAAGTTTCATTAGCTTTATATTCTATTTGCTTTGACTCAGGCATTGATATTAGTTTTCCTTCCAGAAGTATAATCACATTCTACAGCATTACATTGTTGAATGTGGTTTTTTAGGAAGTCAACTCTTGATATCCAAGGAGTTTTATTCTAGGGTTCCCGGCACAAACCAACATCTAAGGATGCTCCATGTCTTACGGAAAATGGCATAGGATTTGTATACAGCTAACACACTTCTTTTATCTGCTTGTATCATGATTGTTCACATAGTGCAAATACTATGTAAATAGTTGTTATTATGTACTGTTAGTGGAGTGATATTAAGGAAAATGTTCATATATGCTCAATATTGACACGTTTTAAAAAATCTCTTTAATTTGTGTTTGGCTGAAATCTTGAGTGCAGAACTATAACTATGGGGAGATAATGATACTTACTGTAGAAAGAGACTATGAGACTGGGAATATATAAAGCAAGGTAGGTTTTGAAGATTCTGCCTACTTCTGAGATGAGCCTAGTATCTGCCTGAAGCTTTAGGTGATAGCCCTCTAGGACTCATGCTAAACACTTAATAAGTTTAGAGACAGAGGTAAAAATAGGCAGTGCAAGTTGATATCCAAAAGGGAGGATGTCAGACCCAAGAACTTAACTATGCCTCAGAAACCATGGATATGTTCCAAAGGCATGGGGTAGGGACCTGTCACTTGCTCCTGAGGTGTGTGTGTGTGTTGAGTAGGTTTAGAAGGAACTCCATGTTCAACTATCAAAGACCTACAGTATGACCATGAACCCAACAACTTCTTAGTAAGAAAAGTTATTCTTCTTCAAGACTATATTCCAAATTTCAAATTACGGAAGGGACTTGTGAGTTGGGATCCAAATATCTGCATTTGGGTTGCCTTACTGCTTCTCATTAATTGTGCAGTTTTTTAACATGATTTTAATCTCTCTGAGTTTATTTTCTCATCTGCCATTTGATAATGTATTATTTTTTTTCTGTTTGCCTGTTGATACAACCAGATTATAACAAACTGTCCCCAAATTCAGTGCCCAAAATAAACCTTGTTCATTTTTTTACTAATTTGAAACATGGGCAGGGCTCAGTGAGGGCATCTGGAGTGTCCTATTTAGAGAAAATAGGCTTGCTTAAATATTAAGAGTCAGAGTCACCATCACTTGTCACTCACTGAGCTCATTCACCTGTCTAATGGCTAAAGCTTGTGAGCTGCTGGGACCTCAGGTGGTGGCTACAGTGCCTACGCGGGTCTAAAGACAGCACAATAGGGAGCTGTCAAGGGCAAGTTTGTAGCTGTCCGAGTCAAAGTTGTCATCAATTTGTGACTCATCTTCAAAGTTATCCAGGGTCACTTTGGCCATAGTCACAGTTCTATTGTTGTTCAAAAGGAAGGAACACAGATTGTAGTCTTCTATGGAAGAATGATACTGTCACACTGTAGGAAGCATCTGTGGGATGGATATATTGCTGTGGCCATCTGCAGAAAATGCCATCTGCTACACGACAATCATAGTAGTGTTTATCAAGAGCACTTGATATATCCCAAGAGCTTTGAGATTTGTAACCTCATACTACTTCATTTAACACCTCACTACAGCACTGTGAGGTAGACAGTATTGTCACCTACCTATTTTCCATAACTTAAAGAATAAGGCAGAATTGAGATTTGAACCTGTTTTATTAGAGCCAGGTGCTTACCCTGTCACTGAAGATTCGTTCTTTGGAGTAAACAAGAACTTTGTGAATAATATGCAAACTTAAGTGTTCTTAAAGAGAATAGTGGGGAAGTTTTCAGATCATTGATGTTGACAATTTCAGACACAGTAGCTGTGTCTGGTTGGCTGTGGTATTGCAATACTAATGTAGTGATAAAGTTTTGATATTTTACAAGGAAAAAACTAAGTCGTGTCTCAATTTCATCTTCTCTGATCTCTCTATGTCCTCACCCCAGCGTGCTTGTCCAGCTCTGCATTTAAATTATGACATCAAAGAGTATGAAGGCTGTAAAAGCCTTTGACAGTATACCGCACAGCTTACATTTGTGTTTCCGGAGTCTTTATATGTGTTTTTTGGCAAACTTATGATGTCGAGAAACAATTGCTGATGTAGTTATTTTCCCAGGGTGTTTTCAGGTGAATGTAACAATTCTAGAAGCTGGTCTATTTAGTCCTGATGACGAGAGACTTGGGGTAAAAGATCCTTTTAAATTGATTTTGGTGGTTAAATATTTGGGCATTTTTACTGGAATTTTTCTCTTTTTTAATCTGTTAATGTTTAACTAAATAGCAGTATGTGGGCAGTGCAGGAAAGAGAACAGAAGGTAAAGTGTCCCCACACCCCAGAGCTTGCCTTGCATAGGAAGTAGCCAGCAAAACTGACTGGCACGAGCCTCAGAAACTTGTTAGGGAGACTATGTGGCCCTTTGTTTTTGGTGGTATTGCTTTTCAGTGAACACGACAAAAGATTTCCGAACGTGTATGACAATGTGTTTGTGTCAGGGATAGATTCCAGTTTTAAACAAGCACCAGTCGGTGTAGAGGTGAAGTGTCCTGTGAATGGCTGTCGGCGGAACAAAGCTAGAATCCCCTGTCCTGATAAACCCCCAAGGTTCATGGAGAGGGGCTCAACAGGACAACCTGGGAAGATGGCAATAGCGGACAGCTCCATCTTACCTTGAGCTGAGTCTCAGACTGAGTTCTCAGGTGAGCCATGGTACTCTGTTGAGATGAAGGGTCACGTGCTGGTGATTGCTGCCTGCTATAAGCCCAGAACTCTGTCCCTGTGGAGTAGTGTTAGGATTTCTTTGTTTCCAAGGTATCTTCTGCCACAGAAGTTTGCTCTTGGTATCTTGTGTAGGGCAGGTTGGTTTGACTTCCTCTTGGGTCTTGGGTGATAAGCTCCAAAACCATTAGTCCCTGAGCTTGAACCCCAAATGGACCACTTAGTCACAGAATCAAGTTTATTTTATTTTATTTTACTGTTTTTCTATCCATATCATTCAGAAGGCAGACATCTGCCTCAGAGTCTAGACATTTCTGGTTGTCAGACTCCAAGATTTTGAATGTGTCGGCAGGAAGAAAACACCTGGTGCTGGATTCTCAGCAGTGTATGCTAAGATACTCAAGGACCTGTAGGCTGCCATGATCTCATCCAGTCACTGCTGTGGCTCAAGAACAAACATGTTTGCATGGGGAACATGTTTGATTTTATTCCAACTGTTTCCTGAGACTGGGATTTAATTTCCTTCTACCTCCATTCTGCCTTTTGCTCCTTGCTTTGGAGCCTTGCTGCTCTTTCTTTCTTTCTTTCTTTCTTTCTTGCTTTCTTTCTTTCTTTCTTTCTTTCTTTCTTTCTTTCTTTCTTTCTTTCTTTCTCTTTCTTTCCTTCCTTCCTTTCTTCCTTCCTTCCTTCCTTCCTTCCTTCCTTCCTACCTTCCTACCTTCCTTTGAAAAGGACAAACTACATTTTAATGAGTTCAGTAACAGTGTTCTAAGTCACAAAAATATGTGAATTTCCTGAACATAAACCATAAAATAAACTTTCTTGAGAAAAGTACATGGGAGGGGATGGTGTCAGATACTTAAGAAAAGGTGCGTGACAATTACTTAGAATTAGCTGGTTTGATTTTTGTGTTTCTATTGTCTAATTTTGCCTTTTTGACAATTTCATACCAGTATATAATACATTCCAATTACTTCTCCCCAGTTATCTCCTTCCCATCCTAATCAACATCTCGTGCTCCATCACTAACATCCTTTCCCCAGATTCATGACTTTGGGTGTTGTTTCATGACACGTTTGGTTTAACCATGCTGTCTGTGTGAACATTGGACTGGATGTACTCAGGAGTCTCATGAAGTCATCAGTGGAGACAGAGTGAAGGTGATTTCCCTTCTCCCTAAAACTATCAGCAGCAAATAGGACCCTTCCCCCATCCTAAATCCATCTTCCATTCATGTCTGACGATTGACAGACTACTTCGTTTTTGGATCCAGTGTAAGAACCTGCAGGTGCTGTGGGTTTGTGACTATAATGGCTAAAGCCTGCTCAGGGGATGATACTTTGCAGCCTTGCTATTGTCTGATTCCTACATTCCTTCTGTTCCCTTTTCTGCAATGTTTTCTGAGCCTTTGAGGGATGACATAAATAATGTATCACTAATCACTAATCTATTACTTACTCTCAGTGCTTTAAACAACCACAAAACTACATTCATGACCAATAAAAAATTCTATCTATCTATCTATCTATCTATCAATCATCTATCTATGATATAGATATCTATGATATATATATGTAAAAAATTTGAAGGGAGATGCATCCATGGGGTATTAAACAAAAGCTTCCTCCTCCTTCTTTTTCCGCAAGTGCCTTATTATCTAACCCAGGTTGGCTTTGAACTTGTAACCTTCTTGCAGACATGTGTCTGTCACCATGCCTGTCTTTGAGTAGTATTTTCTATGTATTTTGTTTGATTGTGTGTGTGTTTTTTTTAATTTTGGTTTTTGGTTTTGTTTTGTTTTCGGAGACAGGGTAGCTTTGGAGCCTGGCCTGGAACTTGCTCTGTAGATCAGACTGGCCTCGAACTCACAGAGATCTGCCTTTCTCTGTCCCCCAGTGCTGGGATTAAAGGTGTGTGCTATCACCACTTGGCTGGTATTTTCTATGTTAAATCATTAATTTCTCCAAAAGAAACCTAGAAGAAGGCAACTAAATCCAAGGAAGGTGATATTTGATATTTGACCAGTTCAGTACTGAGAAGCTAGAAGCTCCAACTTGGGTGAAAGGATTGCCAACAGGTAGATTCTTGTTGAATGGGAAACCTAGTCATTGAGGCTATAGGGAAGTAAGCATAAGAATGTGGTTTCACTATTAATGAAAAAATACAATGTATTCAAATTAAGTTCTACTAAGGGCAACTTTTACATGAGCTTCCCTCTGACCTCTCTATTCCAGCTTTTTCCTCTCCCTGTAAACTCTTTGTTCTACTGTGTAAGACTTAATAGTCATCCATGCTCACTATGGGTAATTGGTTATAGGACTTCCAATAAATGCCAAAATCTAGATGTTCAGTTCCTATAAAAGGAACAGTGTTTACATGTAATGCATATATTATATACATACATTATATGTGTAGCTATCTAGTATTCATAATTAATGCTTTTTTCCTACTTGTTTTACTTTTAATTGCAAAGATCAGTAGCTATCCCCACTTTAGATCAAATCCAGGGAACAGATTTAGAGTAAAAATATATTTTTGAAACCCTTACTTTGTGAACCTTTACAATCAAAAGAGTTATATTCTTTAAAGCCATAGATGCAGGCCAGGATGTAGCTTAACTGATAAAGTAGTCACTTAGCATGGACAAGGCCCTGTGTTGACCCTCAGCCACATATAAACTGGGTATGGAGGTATACTTCTTCAGTTCTTAGAAGTTCTTCAGAAGGTGGAAGCTAGAGGATCGGAAGTTCAAGGTCATCCTCAACTATGTAGTGAGTTTGCGGCAAACTTCAGACGATGAAAAAAAATTAATAAAAAATCCCCAAAGCATGTATACATCTCCCTTGTGCGAGTTGTTTTAATCCTTATCATTAGGTCAGGACACTTCCTTCTCTATCTTGTGTTTCCTCACCTTCTATGTATCAGTAGTTCTTCATTCACAGGCCTCTTCAAGAACTGCGATCTTATCTAGTACATGGCCCTTGCATGTTAGTTGGTTTGCTGCCTACCTCCAGGCTATGTTTTGTCCTGGGTCTCCCTATAGCTCTCTTACCCTGTTTCCTGGCTGCTGGGAGGTAAGTTACATGTTTCCTCCCATGATGTTCTGTTCTCTTTGCATATAGGTCTAGAAGCAATGGGATTAAGCCTGGAAAGCTCAAAAATCTGACCCAAAATAAGTCCTTCCTCCCTTGGGTATTTTTGCTAGTGGTTTTTGTCACAATAATAAAAACTAACAGAAAAAACTATGGAAGATGGGCTCTACTCCAAGTTCTTTGAGATCATTTCTGTCTCATCCATCTACATTTCTGTGTCTTTCGTTCTCATGGAAGGTGCTCCTTTTTTGGGAGTCCTGTTATCCAAATGAAGATCCAAGTGAAGGTGTAAAACAACAGACTTAAGGAATCATTCACCACCAGCAGCTATTTGTACATAGTCTAAGCAGAACCTGGGGAACGTTCCCAGGACTCAGCTGTGTTGTGGACTTGACAAATTCTGCCTTTAATGCGGGACTCTGTTAACCTCATCTCCAGGGCCTCATGATGTCTTCAGCTGCCTACTGCTTTCAGAAAGTCACATGAAAGCAAATTCTATTAGGGGGTTGTAGGTTAATGTGTTTCCTCTCCAGGACCATTCTCTTTTCAGAGAAAAAGAAAAGTAATGCCTTATTAATGGTAAGATTTCAGGAGGAGGTGAAAGGGTGTCTTGAGTGAAGTGGGCATTAGCTGGCATTTGCAACAGCAGCAGCAGCATCTTCAAGGCTTGTTCCAAATGCCTTGGCCGGAAGAGTGGGTCAGATGCCCAGTGACATTTCCGTGGTTGTGTTCTTTGCACTTCACTCACTCTGCTTTGCTCACTGCAAAGATAAAGCCCATCACTCCCCCATCCCCTGCCCGTCTGACTAACCAATGCCCATTCTTGTCACATACCACATTCCATGCAGCATTCTGAATAAGAGTGTGACTCCAGAAATTGATTCCTTAGGCCACCCTCTCTTATTTAGTGTATACTTCTATTTTATTAGAATCCCACTTGTTAGAGGGATTTAAAGATGCAAAAGACATTGGTTAGAACATAGTACTAGATTATTAGTACTTATATGATGCCATATAAGTAAATAATACCAAGTTTTCATATGTTGCTTATTAAGAATTGTAGTAAATAGGTGTGGGTTGTGTTCCCAGCACCTGAGAGGAGCGTGGCCATTTGTTCCCAGTGCCTGGCTTCCACCAAATTGTAGTAATGAGGTGCAGAGGGCTGTGTCTTGCCATGGCTAGCTTATACCCAGAATAATTACACACAAACTGTATTCATTTAAATACTGCCTGGCCCATTATCTCTAGCCTTTTCTTGGCTAACTCTCACATCTTAAACTAACCCATTTCTAATAGTCTGTGTATCACCACGTGTCGTGGCTTACTGACATGAGTCTAACCTACATCCATCTTGGGTAGGAACATCATGGCGCCTGCCCCAGTGCCTTCTCCCCCGCCTTCTGTTCTCTCTACTCTGCCCACCTAAAGGCTGCCCTATCAAAAAACCAAGGCAGTCTCTTTATTTAACCAATGAAAGCAATACAAAATACAGAAGAACCCTCCTACACCAAAGAATAATAAGCTTTTAGATACTACTAATGCATGCAAATGTTTGTGTTTGATGGATGCAAATGTTGATATTTGCATACATTAAAATTACTGAATTATTACAATAGCTCATTGGAGATGGTTACTATTGAAATTTTGAAATTTATGTCCTGGCAATGATCAAGCATGCATAGATAGGCCATATATGGCAGTTCTATTGAATCTAAGTCTAAGGGTTTCATAGTCTAAGTTGATGAGGAAGACTGACCAGGTCTCTTCCTGAAGAGGGTACCGGATCTCATTACTGATGGTTGTAAGCCAACATGTGGTTGCTGGGAATTGAACTCAGGACCTTTGAAAGAGCAGGCAGTGCTCTTAACTGCTGAGCCATCTCTCCAGTCCCCAGTGGTTACTGTTATTGATTCCCAGCTTCAAGAAAAGGGAACCAAGAGACCGAGAAAGTAAATGACTTGCTCCAAATCCCACAGACACTAAGCAGGCAAGTGTCTCTTTCTCACCATTTTAGCAGGTGACCTCCCCTAAAAAAAGAGTATTTAGTCTAAGAGAATGGGAGAACTTGTGAGAGAATCTCCTTTGCACAGTATAAATAGAAGATAAAACAAAAGTCAGACTAAGACTCTGTCATGCAAGGCAGGATGAAATGGACTACAATACACAATAATACACAAACCGGGCTAGATTTACAGACCCATAACACAGACTTGGCTATCCATGGTGGCCTCCTCCTTGTTCAGTCAATGGGACAGGCCATGGATTAGCAGATTGTTAGAGTCACTATGAAGTAGATCAAAGCCTTGATTAGATTTCAAAGGATCAATTCTACTGTTTTTTTTTAAATTCACTACATTTACTGTTATGTGATATTATGTCCCCTGAATTAAAGAAAATGTTCACTTCAGAATTTAATTTCCCTTTGACCAAAGGTTGAATGTATTTGATGAAGCAGCATTTTTTATTGATGATGTACAAGACATAAATAGTGGGTTACATAGAAGAAACATGAGAAGTTGGTAACAGAACTGGGTCAATTTCATTGAGCAAGTGGTGGCTAAAAGTAGATACAAGTAAAGGAGCAGCTGGTTCCTGAGCATCACTTCCATGATGCAGGGCGGTCTGTCTATTAGTTCAGTTTCACCTAATGGTCTTGTTCTGTACATGGCCTTATTTCCTCTCTTGTCAGCTGCTTTGGAGGGTGGTGTCTCCTTCCCTGACTTCCAATGCCTTTATGCCTAAAAGTCAGTATTGGTGAAAATGGGCTGCAGATGAGATAGGTTTTAAATGATTCCATAGCATGGGCTTTCTCTTCCGCTACAGTAATACACTCGTAAGAGAAATCAGATTGGGAAAGGAGAAAGCTGTTGGGGAAAAATTCTGTTAAACAGATGTCTAGTCAGAGAACTGAGAATATGAAAAATGTTTTGACACGAAGCTCGAGATTATGAAAGAGTGCTGATTCATATTGTTCTAGAATCACCAAATGTTATGCTATAAGGAACCTGAAGGATCTTCTAGTATGAACCCCACATTTTGATGCAAGCCAAGGCAATCAAATAACAAATGGCTCATGGATACAGCTTTTTGGAGACATTAGCTACGTTTGGCTTTCTTCTCAACATTTTACTGTGAAATGCATGTATAGTCATTCTTTGGTATCTATGATGACTTGCTCATGTTGTGTTTGCTCATAACTGATGCCCATCCTCCTATATATTTTCAATTATCTTTAGGTACTACATATCTACACTCAAGATGCTCAGGGAGAGGGATCACAGGTTCAAGGCTAGCCTGTACTGCACAATAAAACCCTGTCTCAAGGAACCAAACTTGAGTAAATTAAATGGATTACTTGTAATATCTAATGTGATATAAAAGCTATGCAAATTGTTATTCCCCATTGTTCAAGGAATCCAGACAGGAAAGAGTCACAGCATCTGTGATACACTCAAACATTATCAAATGTTACTCTGCAAGACACGAGACCTTTGCTTCCCTGAGACATAACACTTTACACTCCCTCTTAGACAACCAAGACTTCATTGAGTTGATATTATAGAGGCATGTTTTGGGGTTGAATTGAGTTTTTGGAGGCAAATTTTTACATTGGTGAAGATGAGAAGCAGCATAGGGAACAGCAGAGTTGTAAGAAAAATAAAGAAGACATTATTTCTATAAATTTGCCCATTTCTCCACTATTTTCCAATCATCAAAGTACTTACCTTCCTAGATCAAACCATGGTTTGATTTCTTTTATTTTTAACTTCAGTGACAGGAAGTTCAGAGAGAAACTGTTTAACCAGCTTTTATTTACCATTATTTTCACATCAAAATTGCTGCCTTGGCTTTACTATGCCAGAAACAGACAAACACCTTTGTGTCTTTTTACAGTGTCAGAATTTATTGAATAATGATTCATTGATAAGCCATGCAAAGACTTCAGTGGCAATGATTTGTTAGATAATCCCATTTACCTGGGTAATCTGGAAGAAGTCAATGCAGGGTCTTACTCATTCCGATCTTATTTCAAATCTTATTTCAATCTTACTTAGTGATATCAACTCCTATATCATACATCATGCAGCATGCAATAAACCTCTCTCCCCTCTGCCTATCTTTATAGATGTGGGTTACAGAGTGAATGCAAGTTAAAGAAGCAATAGTAGAGTCCTAGGACCACTTCTAAAATTAATAGAATAAGTTCGATTTGCACTAATATAAATGCAAATAGAATCTGTGTTGATAAGAGTGGAATCTCAGCTGGGAGGTGGTGGTACACACCTTTAATTCCAGCACTCCAGGAGGCAGAGGAAGGTGGATCTCTATGAGTTTGAGGTCAGCCTGGTCGGTCTACAAGAGCTGGTTCCAGGACAGGCACAAAAGGTACATGGAGAAACCCTGTCTTGAAAAACCAAAAAAGAAAAAAGAAAAAAAAAAGGAGGAATCTCAAATCACTGTCTGGGAAGAAACTGCTGCTGTAAAGTCAGCATTGAGAGCAAAGATGTAGCCTGCTGCAGAGACAAAAGAGGACTTGTGTCTACAACAGATCTAGCTTGGATAGGTCCAGACAGGTGCGCCCTTGGGCAGACATATAATAGTTGCATAATCCATGTGAATACTGGGGATCAAGTCCAGCTTAAGCCCAGAACAGTTAGAATTCAGTCCTGGACATTCACACTGTGTGCGAGATAAGTCAGTGAGGCAGTGCTGTCCATTTCAGCCTGAGTTTTCCAGCATTTTATGGGCTCCAGGGGAAAGAGTTATGCTTTTTTCTTGGTCTCCTCTATCTGAGGAAAAAAAAAACTTAGGGCCTGTTTTTTCCTGGTGAAATTAACATGTCTGTGTGTCCCTATCACCTCAATTCACCCCAAAAATCTTATTGTGATTTTAAATAAAAAATCTGTGAATTCAATCCAAGTATGCAGATATGGCAGGATATAAGCTATGGCTTAAGGGTAGTCTCAAAACTACTAGATATATTCCATTTAGGAAGAAAATTAGCTATCTATGCTTCATAATATTTAAATATTGTTCATGCTGATTCAAGCCAATCAGGAGTTAACTTCAGTGAGATATGTGCAACTTGGTTGCAAACAAGCTACTTCCTATGTGGGGAAGAGATGGCCAGGCAAGCAGTCTAGACATAGGGAATTTACAAAGATAGAGATAGAAAGGACAAGGATAAACATTAAAATTGGCAGAGACAGAGACAGAAATAGAGATAGATGATAGGTAGATAGATTCATAGATAGATAGAGCTTTAAAAAATAGAGAAGACATACTAAAATTTCAAGCGAAAACTTTGCTAATTTCAATTCAAATATAGCAGGAAGTAGCACATAGCCTGTAGGTAACTTTACTTTAAGGCAATTACAATGTATTATTAGTTACATTTTCTTAAGAATAAAATTTCTTATCTAGGCATGATTAGAGGATAATTTCTCTTATACAAAAATTTCCATAGAGTCCTGTAGTAGTTGTGCTGGGCTAGACATGGTCTTCAGTTCCCACTCCTATACATTGCAATTTAAATGTTATTTTCTTAACAATAATAATCATAAATTATTGTAAATTATAAAATAGAAATATAATCATGTGCAATTCTATCACACAAAGAAATCCAGCTATATTTTATGTATTCTTCAAATCATCTGTATGTACATAGACTTCTAATGAGCTTTTGTTGTACAAAATATTTTAGCCATTTTTAAGATTTAACAGTATGAAATAAATACTTTTCTTGTTACTTAATACAATTCTGCATTCCCCTAGAGAACATTTGTAGATGTTATCTTCATGTATATAGCGCTTATTTAGCCAATCTCCTATTATTGACTTTTTTTATTTGTTTTTGCTTATTATTACTCCCGCCTATGTGCTGTGATAAAGATTTTAGATAATAAAGTTAGTTTCTGAGCCAAAGGCTAAGAAGATGATCTAACACAGTTCCAACCATGTGCAGCATTGTTATCAAAACCATGGCATGAACTCTTGGCAATGCTTAGGATTATTGAACAGTTTGTATAGTTTCATTTGTGTGTGTGTGTGTGTGTGTGTGTGTGTGTGTGTGTGGTATGCTTTTTGGAACATGTTTGTAGAACGTGCTGCTGGATGCAACATTCCAAGTTTTGATTGTTTATGGATATTGTAGATCTCAGGAAAACAGGCAGGTGTGAAGAAGGCTGCTCATGAAAACCTGTTCCTTCTGTATGGAATTTTTGAAACAGAAGGCTTGCTTTTTTGTTTGTTTAAAGAATGATGATTCATTTGTATTTTTATCCTTCTTACATTTTAGTTTCTCTTAACTTCTTTTTCATAGTCACCTGAAGTTACAGATAATACATTGGGCCTCTTTTTAGAACTCTTTAACATATACATAGAGAACCCTGATAACTGTCCCTTGAACACTCAGTGACAGACTCACTGTAGACAAACAGAATTTAAATGTATTTTTCGTTTGTTTGTTTTTGGTTTGCTTTGCTAGACAGGTTTTCTCTGTGTAAGAGCCTTGACTGTCCCAGAACTCACCCACTAGACCAGCCTAACCTTAAATTCACAGAGATCCACCTGCCTCTGTCTCCTGAGTGCTGGGATTAAAGGTGTGTGCTGCCACCACCTGGCTTGGCTTAAATGTATTTCTAAAATATAAACATCAAATGCCCCAAAGTGAAAAAGATAAGGGCATCAAAATGTCACATGGAAAATTTGGCACATAAAACCATGAGTGCAAAGTCAATTTCTGAAGTTAGAAACAACCATGAGCTTGGATTTTATAAATAGGATCAAGAAAGTCAAAGATTCTGAAGCTCTTGGTCAATGTTAATGCTGTATGCTATTTTTAGATTCTACAACTGTAGAGAGACATGGATAGTGAAGCTTGCAGTTTCTTTTCTTTTTTGAGAGACTTAATTTTTCATCGTGTGTGTGTGTGTGTGTGTGTGTGTGTGTGTATACATACACATGAGTGCAGGTACCCGGGGAGGCTGGCAGAGCACACTAGGTCCCCTGGAGCTGGAGTTACAAGTGGTTGTAAGCTGCTTGAAGTGGGTGCTGGGAACTGAACTCAGGTACTTAGCAAGAACAGTATTTGCTGTGCTTTTAAGTGCTGAACCATCTCTCCAGTCTCTAGTGCATTTTCCTGCATTCTAGAAAATTTACGTTCATTAGCACATGATTTAATATACCCAAGAAGGCTTTGTGATGTATGTTATAACCTCCATCTTACTCAAGAGGCATCCAGGGCTATCAAAGGAAAATTCCTTAAGGTTATCTAGTGCCCACTAAACAGGATTGAAACAGGTTGATTTGCCTCCTGGCTCATACTCTTAACCACTCAGTTGTTAGGAGCAGTTAGGACACCATGAGGCACAAAGCCAAGTACCACATTTCCTTAGTCCCATTCCATAAAGAAAGCAGCTACATGATGATAAATCTCTTTGATGCTTTTCTTGCATCTTTTCAAACAGGAGCTTGGGGAAAAGCTTGCTGGTAAAAGCTCTGTTCTTTGGGACTGTCCTGTTTACAGCAATTCCTTCAATGACCTTGTGTATCAGTTTCTGTACAGTCTGTCACCTGAATGTCCTAAGGCAGGGGATGACTCACTCACTGACGGCCAGACTTGGGATGCTGATGTGTTTGAGGACTCAGCAGGTGTCTGGACAGAGGCAAAGGAACCATCTTATTTGCTAGGGAGCCCAATGAATTCCAAGGTCCAGGGAAAGGTTGAAGTAGCAGAGGTCATTTTTCTACTGAGAGACAACAAAGTTAAACAATGGTGACTTCTTGAGTGCCTTTCTCCCCACATCGACCCAGCTGATACCTGTCTCCATATAGAATGAAGACAGAATGAATGTGGACTTTTGTTGGATGAAATTTAGATTAGAAGGAAGAATTTCCTGAGAGTGATGGATGTTCCACTGTGGATTTCTACAATATGTTGTGAAATCAAATCCTTATTATAATTCTTTTAAAATGGGACATTATCAATATTTGCCTAGTGTGTCTCAGGAAGCTGTCTGTTGACAAAGATTGGATCTGGAATTGTATGGACAGACTAGACTAGAAAGGCAGGCATCCTCAGGTGGCCCTACGGCTGCATGAAACAAGGATGATTAGGATATTAGAGTAGTGTTATTTCCAAAGCTAAAGCCTTACTTTTATATGAGGTAGAAAAAATAGTCTCTCATATTTGCCTTGAGGAATTGATGTGTAGATGTGTAAATAAGCAATGGTAACTATGGTTGTTTGACCAAAGTTTAAAAAATGTCAAATAACAGTATTTTAATTAAATTGATTAATCATTTTTTTCTTTTGTGTGTGCTTGTGTACATGTTTGTATGTGTGGGTGTACATGCACATGTATGTGCATGTATATGGTCTCAGTCAAACCCAGAGCTTGCCCATAGGTCAGTCTTACTGCGAGACTTTCTCGGGGATTCCCTGTCTCCACCTCCTGAGATTCTAGGGATCAGAAATCGAGCCTTCATGCTTGTAAGGCAACTGCTTTCACTCTGAGTCATCTCTCAGGCCCCAGTGACAGCATTTCAGCAGAAATAGCACTGAAAAACAAGAAAAGAATTTAAAGTGGTAGAATAAGACTCTTGTTGATACAAAGGCAACATTAAGAATAATAGCACACAATATTATCCTATCTGACTGCTTTCAAATCATATGTATGTTAGCATATTAGAGTTAGATGTAGCCACTTGGTTTTTCCTTCTTTGGATAGTTCCAATGTTTATGCCCATTGTCAGTACTTTTCCTAATGTTACTGTTGTATAGATAATACTGCCCAATCATATTCTCTTAAAATTCTTTGGTTATTCAATAATAAGGATCTCTCAGTGAGTCCTGTGCCCTTTCTAAGTGTTATCAGCTAATTAGATGCTTAGTTTATAGCACATCTTCTTTTACTCTGTGACTCTTCTGTCATATGGCTGAGTTAGACTCGCCCTTTCTGACATGAATGTTCTGTTTTATGGACTACTCTTCCCTTTCCCTATTACTCTCTAGGTTTTAGACAACATTGTACTAGGAACAAAGTCTGTCATAAAATCTGTTATGTTGCAGCAACATATAGCACATTTTTTTTGCTGTAATCTTATGCCAGATGCCTCACTTGAGAGTGACACAGAACGTCAATCTATAAACGCTTGCACCAGAAGGACTCTCCACTGCTCCTAGAAGTATCCCCTGCAGTTTCACATCCATTTCTAATCCCCTTGAACATCAATCCTTCCTTAGCCCTCCTACAGGGTCAGTTCCATCCTTCCTTTTTCCAAGTGGTTTTCTCTGGCTCTCCCTGCTCATTTCCCCCAAATCTATGACTGTTTCATTTTTATCTCTCATATTCCGCTTAGTTCTGTATTTTGTACACCTGTGTTATACCTCCATGGCTAAGTGTGAGTTTGTGTTGGGAACCACACAGCATGGTCATTATGAGCAAGAATTTTTCAAGCGTTAAAACTTAGATGTACCAATGGGTTGTCCTGGGAAAACTGCTTAATATGTCTGAGCTTCCAAGTCTGCACTGGTAAAAGGGGGCATGTCGCGTACAGGAGGTTTGCTTTAGTGGATACATTAATATTTAGCTGTTTAGCCCAGCACTAAGCACAGCAAACACATATCAGATTGAAAGATAATCCAGTATATGATCTTTCTTGGCAACCGTTAAAGGGCAGAACAAAGGCATTTTTAAGTTGAAAGTTCAATGAAATACTCACCAGTAGAATGAAAACAAAGCGATTAGCTTTTATTAGCTGCAAGTATTCAAAATCATACAGCCTTTTTACTTTTTAAGGGTTTTAGTATAAATTATTTTCACATATTCATAACTTTTTCCTAGGGATAGATCCTGAGAAATACCTAAATAAATTCTTCAATACCTGAGAAGTCAAGAGGAGGGCAGAGGGCAGGATGGTGGTTTAAGGCAGGCAGAGGGCAGAGTCGCTGGCTGAATATATTGGTCTCACTCTGGCAGTGTTCACGGCCTGGCAGACAGCTCACCCAGTTTCCTTTCTGCGGCAGCTGCACTCGTGATGTTTTAAGACTCAGAACAAGTAGTGCATACTTTATGCATTGCTCTGACCTTTAGTGCTGGGCATCTGCACTGCATGCTTACACTTGCCCTTCTCAGGCCATTGTTTCAATTGCTTGTAATAGAAGCTAACGCAGTGAGAGCTTAATGGGATTTTTCTTTGCCCTTTTCATGTCATTTGTGTCTGATCTTCAATAGGCTAATGGGTATGATTGGATTCTTTCATTTCTTTTTCATTTATTCTTCTCTCATATACCACATCTTGACCACAGTTTCCCTTCCCTCCTCTCCTTGCAATCTCTCCCGCCATCTCTCCTCTCCCGCAGATCAACTTCTCCTCCATTTCCCTTTAGAAAAGAGCAGACCTCCCAGAGATATCAACCAGACATGGTGTAACAAGTTACAATAAGACTGGGCACATACACTCATATCAAGGCTGGACAAGGCAATACCGTAGGAGGAAAGCGGGTCCAAAATCAGGCAAAAGAGTCAAAGATGGCCCCTGTTTCCACTATTAGGAGTCCTGCTCAGCATAACATATATGTAGAGGACCTAGGTCTGACCTATGCAGGCTTCCTGATGATCGCTTCAGTCTCTATGAGAGTCCCTATGAGCCCTGGTTAGTTGATTCTGTGGGCCATGTTCTTGTGGTGTCCTTGACTTCACTGGCTCCTCCAATCCTTTATTTTCCTCTTTTGCAGGATTCCTCAAATTCTGCCTAATGTTTAGCTGTGGTCTCTGTACCTACATCTATCAGTTGCTGGATAAAGTCTTTCTGATGATGATCATGCTAAGCTATGATTGCACTCTTGAGAGATCAATAAGATAATGTTTATGAGTACAAATTTTATTTTTATATTTTGGTTTTTCGAGACAGAGTGTCTCTGTAGCGTTGGAGCCTGTCCTGGAACTAGCTCTTGTAGCCCAGGCTGGTTTCGAACTCACAGAGATCCGCCTGCCTCTGCCTCCCGAGTGCTGGGATTAAAGGCGTACGCCACCACCTCCTGGCTTTGAGTACAAATTTTAAACTATAAAGATTTTTAAAGGAAAAATTTTGCTGTTGTATCTATGTAAATTTGTATGCAAGCTTGGAGACATCATGAGAGAAACGGGCAATTTAAACACAGCCCAGTGCATAACTCAGCTCTCCATCAATTTATTAATAAATAGTCATGCAGAATGTGTGCTTCACATCTTTAATTTAAGTAGCAGGAATGCAGAGATAGGAGGATGTCTGTGTAATTCAGCTTGTCTTAGCGACTTTGTGGTTCAAAGTCAACCAGAACCTCATAGTGAGACCTTATCTCAACAAAACAAAATTGCAGTCTAAGCCACATATCATATGCTTAAAAAATTGGAACAAGATCCCTGTAGAATAAATTAACCAACACAGATATTATAATCAATTATTTAAACACACATCGAATTTGTGTGTGTGTGTGTGTAGCAACAAAAAGGACTCAGGGAAGGTTAACAACTGTCTTAGTCACTGTTCTAGTGCTGTGAAGACACACCATGGCCAAGACAACTCTTAAAAAAGAAAGCATTTACTTGGGGCTTGCTTAGTTTCAGAGGCTTAGTCTATTATTGTGGTGGGAAACTTGGAGGCAGGGGGCATGACAGCAGGCAGAAGTGGTGTTGTAGAAGGGACTAAGAACTACATCCTTATTTATAAGCTAAGACAGAAAGAGAGAGAGATACTGAGAGGAGAGAGAGAGAGAGAGAGAGAGAGAGAGAGAGAGAGAGAGAGAGAGAGAGAGAGAGAACAGACAAACAGACAGGCTGTCTTGGGTCTGGCATGGGCTTTTTAAACTTCAAAGCCCACTCCTGTTGACAGAGGTTCCTGTCCTGCCTGGTTCCCACAGTCATTTAGTTCCAAAGAATCACACAGAGGTCTATATTAAATATAAACTGATTGGCCCATTAGCTCTGGCTTCTTATTAACTCTTAAAACTTATACTAGCCCATTATTTTTGTCTATGTTAGCCACATGGCTTGTAGCTTTTTCAGCAAGGCAGTCACATCTTGCTTGCTCTGCAGTGGCTGGGTCACAACTGCAGACCGAGGTTTCCTCTCCCAGAAATCTTGTTGCCTCGCCTCTACTTCCTGCCTGGCTACTGGCCAATCAGTGTTTTATTAAAATACGATTGATAGAGTATAAACCATTGTTCCACAGCACTTCCCCCACCTTTTTTTGAAAACAAAAATATGACTCTAATATTGATTAGCTTTTCTACTGATCATGATCAATAACAACTTGTAACAAAGGAAAATATCCATAGTTCATTTTTTGGAATGTGGGTGTAGTTTTCAGGTTACATCCTGCTGATTGGGGGCATTGATAATCTTATGGGGACCTAAAAAAAGTTTATAATTATGATCAAGTCATGATTGGAGTATCCTGTGAGGCTTAATCATCTCAGGCAGCAGTCTTGAATCTGTTCTGAATGTAGAACTCAGATATCTGGGCCATTGTTCCTATTGGAGATTTCTCAGGGGGTCTTCCTTGATCAAACCTGATTTTTCTTAACCCAGAATGAATCCACAGCCTCTCATTTTCTGTGGAAACAAAAGAAAACCTCTTCTCCAAAGTAGCATACCTTTTGATTTCAATTTTGAAGTCAAGGTATTTTAAAAAATACCTATCTTGGATTAATTCAGCAGCATTTATAAACAAATACTTTTCAGCAGTTGTTGCTTCTTCCTCAGCATTCAGACAATTCAAATAGAGCATAACATACAGTATCCAGATTCTCTGTGTGTTTTCATCTTTATGTGGCTTTATTTTAACCTCTATTTCTTTTATTTTTATTTTTAATTTTTGGCTTTTTGAGACAGGATTTCTCTGTGCATTTTTGTTGGTCCTGGAACTCACTTTGTAAATCAGGCTGTTCTTGAAATCAAAGAGATCTTCCTGCCTCTGCCTCCCAAGTGTTGAGTTTAAAGGTGTGTGCCACCATACCTTGAACTCACAGAGATCTGTCTACCTCTGTCTTCCAAGTGTTGGATTAAAGGTGTATGCTACCACACTCAACTACTCTCCTTTTTCTTTTTTGAGGACTTTATGCTTCCCCTCAACCCTACATATATTTTTAAACACATAGTAAACCATTTAGAGGTTTTCTTCATTTTTGAATCTATCTTTACTGTATCTCTCTCTCTCTTTTTCTGACCACATGAGTCTTTAATTTGCTAAGCAATATGGCTAGGATTAAAGCTTTAACAGCTGGATCCAGCCTGTTCCTTAGTTTTCTGAGATTCTAGCCTCATGGCAGAGGTACTGGCCAGAGCCATGTTTATTGCCAGAACTCTATGGCATTTCAAGGTCCCTGCCACCACCAAAAAGCATGCCATCAGTTTTTCATCAACACCATTTAAGTGTTTCGTGGCAGGACTTCTTAAAAGAGCTGCAAGGTTTTGCAGCTAAAGCTGAGTCAGGAAGCCTCTCTTAAATGAGAGCACTTGCCTCTAGCAAGCAGAGCCCACCAGAGAAAATGCTGCTATCAATAAGCTGTGCTTAACTCTATTCTTTTCTGTCTTAAATTACTTCCCAAGCTCTCACAGGCTTTATGTGGATGCAGTTGCCCATGTTGGGCACCACACCCCCAATGATACACTTCCTCTAATCAGGAGGTATCCTAGTCCTTGTAATCCCATCCAAGAGTTCCGTTCACTGGTGTCTAAACTTTCAAACACGTGGAGCCTTATAGGGGCAATCTTATTCAAACCACCACCGCAATCATTTAGTTCTTCCATAAGCAGGCTTCATGCCCATTGAGAACTTTCACTGCTTGGTACCTCAGTCTATTGTAAAGTGACGGGACATGTTGAACTAAACATGTCCATGGCTATAACTAGATTTAGAATGCAAGCATTTTCTAATTCTCATGCAAAGAACACCCTTGGTCACTTATGTTGCATGTATTTTGATAAAGGACTAAAATAATTTTGGGGGTTGAAGACCCAGGTTTGGTGACTCAGTAGTAAGGTTATCTGTCACACAATGCCATCTCCTGACAGACTGAGAGTGAGTCTATCCACAATGTCATGAGGATTCCCCAAACTGTATTTCCTGAGAGTGGCATCTCGCTTTCTTCCTCATGCCCTCTTTTACAGATGAATAAGGCATCTGTTGGCTTCCTCTCTTAGAACCAGTCAGTGCTTCTTGCTTTGCTATTACATGATTCCACAGTCCAGGGACCTAGAGTTCTCATGATGTGTTAATTATTCCATTTGGTCATCTCTAAACTAAACCAGGTAGGATATTTCAGTTGTCAAAGGGCAAAAATAAAATTTGATCACAAAATCTTATGAAAAAGGAGACAAGAAAGCTTTTTTTAAACATACAATCAGTGCTTATGACATTTTCACAGATGTTAAAATTCAAGTTACAAGTCCTTTCTGGAACAAATTATTTCATAATTGTTTGACTAAATAATATTATTTAGTCTATTATCTGACACCTTATTTTTGTTTTAAAATATGGCCAAATTTTCTGAAAATATTTTAATCACATTCTCCAGTACTGAAGGCATATATATTTTGCTAATTCTTAATATTATTATTAATTATTGCTATTATTAATTTTGTTGTTGTTGTTTTTTTTGGAGACTCTATAGCCCTGACTGTTCTGGAACTTGCTATGTCTATTAGGATGGACTTGAACTCACAGAGATACATTTCCTCTGCCTTCTGAGTGGTAGGATTAAAGGCATGTGTCATTATGTCTGACAATACTGATTATTATTAATGAAATACTGACTTTCTGATAAATAAAACAATTTGCCTTATTTTAATTGCACCATTTTAATCGTTAATAAGATCCAGTGATTTTTTTAAAACTTTCTACCTACTGACTGCTTATTTTTAAATTACTTGTTTATATCCCTGCACACTTCTCAATTGGCCTGCCATAACAAATGCTCTTGAGTGAAATTCTCAGTAATGAATTTAAGTATATAAAACCACTCTACTAAACATGCATCACAGAACAAGTCATATGGAGATACTCTCAAGAAACTGATGTACTTGGTACAATAAAACATAAGCAAAACATCAGACATAGACATTGGGACTAAAGTAGTGAACATGAGCAAAGTTTTCTGAGAGGGTAATTTAAGCTAATTAGAAGAGCTTTCAGACAAAGTGGAATAAATATTGAAATTATATCGATAAGATTATCTACTAGAAGAGTGTCTATTCAGATGCTGGAAAAGGCTAGTGCTAAAAATGGATTGTTTGGGGTATTCCAGGAAGAAAAAAAGTGGCCATGGTAGTAAGGAAGGTGATGGAGGGAAAGTAGGAGGAGGCAGAGTTGGAGAAGGTGGAAGGACCCACGTGGGTATAGCATGGTGGTCCAGGTGAGCTTTTATTTTCTGTTTAAGCATGTTGGAAAGACACTGGAGCTTTTTGTAAAGGAGCAGTACAGTGTGAGCCACACTTCAACAGAGCAGTAGGTGTGAAATGAACTACTGGGAACAACAATACAAGTCAAGAGTCTAATCATGAAGCTAATGCGGTAGCCTAGGTAAGAACTGATAGTGCTTGTGAAGAGGATACTCTTGGCCATCCTCCCTGATTCCTTTTCTCTGCTTCACTGATCTATGTCTTATTTAAAAGTTACAACCTAAGTAGACATCTGTTAATTTAAGCTATACTTTCCTTTGGGAAGCATATTTGGTGATGGACTGACAAGAATTCTCTTGCTCAGAGGTGAGACCTAAGCCTGTGGAATGAGGTTCTCCATCACCTCCTGTGGGGACCAGCCTGAAACTAATTGTTAGTTGAGACAAGCTTCCTGCTTAATTAGCACTTGTCTCCTATCCTCCTCTGCATTTCTGCTCCTCTTGCTCTCCATCAGTTCTTTGAACAAGAATCATTATCTCAGCCTCCTCCTTTAGGGAACAGGACATAAAGCATGGTTAAGAGACTACAAGAGAGCAAAGAAACTGGATTAAGAATGCTCTGGAGATGAGGGCTATAGAAATGAATCCTGTATTTGGTGAAA
Organism: Dicrostonyx torquatus; assembly: GCA_028555095.1. Taxonomy (NCBI): domain Eukaryota; kingdom Metazoa; phylum Chordata; class Mammalia; order Rodentia; family Cricetidae; genus Dicrostonyx; species Dicrostonyx torquatus. Next base: position 1,330,140 of record JAQHUG010000117.1, on the reverse strand, counting down.
AACATAGATGCTAGACTAATTCCTCTATTTTGTTATTGAGAAAGTTGGTGGGGAGAGGCTAGAATTTCTAATAGAAAGTATCTGGAAGAAGCCTGTTTGTAGTATAGAGAAGGAATTCAATATGTCGAATCTGAGCAGTCCACAAAAGGATATGCTAGGCAGGCAAACGAATGTCACATTCTTTTCTCTAAAGTATCTTTCAGCCTGAAGTTACAGTATATGACTAAGCAGTCCCATTCATTTAATACCTGAGGGCATATGCTGAGAGTGGTTCCTGAAGTGGGAGAGTCAATTATGAGTTTTCCATGGTAGACTCCTAGCATGACGACATTCAGAGGATGAGCAGAGATGGGAAATAAAGCAAATGAACCAAGGAATGGCCTTTTAGTAGTGAGGGGACTAGAGAGCCTCAAGAGTCAGGAATATCAAAAGCTTTAAGGGATGTGTGGCCTTGAGTTCAGCAAGTTGCTGATTAAAATGAAGATCATGGGCTATAACAACAGGGTGTTTTTAGTAACTCTAATAACAAAGGACTTTGGTGATGGTTGAATTTTGAGATGGTTGGTGGATATATGTATGTCCAAATTCATGAAGCTTAAACATTAAATGTATGTAAACTTTTAAACAATAAAATGCAAATTACTTAATTAAAAACACGGAAAATAAGGAGAGAATGGGAAATTAAGAAGCAAATCTATTGACTTATGCAGTTGCTTCTGTGAGGAGCTGGAATAGTGGATGAAACAATAACTTAGGTGGACAGTTAATCCAAGAACCATTTTTCTCTAGTTGACATATTAAAAGATGCTGACAGAAGTTTCTGTCCTGCCTGGTTCTGTAGTCGTTCAGTCCCACAGAAACACAGAGTCCTACATTAATTATAAACTGGTTGGCCTATTAGCTCAGGCTTCTTATTAACTAATTCTTAGATCTTAAATTAGTCCATAATTCTTGTCTGTGTTACCTTTTATCAGTGACACATTTTCATCTTGCTTTCTCTGTGTCTGGGTGGCTACTGCAGACTGAGCCTTTCCTCTTCTCAGAATGCTCCTATTCTGATTGCCCCACCTATAATTCCTGCCTGGCTAATCAGATGGCCAATCAGCATTTTATTAAACCAATATAAATGACAAATCTTTACAGGGTACATGACCAATGTCCCACAGCAAAAAGGAAGAAATCCATTATCTAAGAAAGAGAGAAAAATCACAGTAGAAAATATTAGAATAGACAAGAAGTGATGGGAGCTGCTGACCTTGAGCAGGGGTTGGCTTTGTCCCTAAGCACTTAAGACTTATGTTGGGAAGAATGACAGAAGATCTGAGTGTCAGTAAAGAAAGATATATAGATATTGCAATCAGCAGTTGGATTAATTATTAACTTTCCTTCTATGTCCTTGTTAAAATTTGAAATGTGGACCCCAGTTGATCAGGTAGTGGGAGAGTGCCCAGTTTAGAGTTTTTGCAGGTCTTTTTTTTTTTTCTAGTCTGAGTTTCTGTGTCTTGACTTGGACTTCAGATGAAACCAGTTGATCCCCATATTCCAATGAGCTCAACTTTCCCACGTGTTTAAAATATGGGACATTCATTATTAATCATGGCTGTAAAGTAGGGCAGCAAGCAGTCCTTCATTTCGCAAACAATGTTCAACTGTGGATGGATGCCTAGTTCATGGAATTTCTGTTGGCTTTCATAGAATTGACTGTTGGCTGTATCTGATGCTTTTTACTCCACTGAGGTTTCCTTTCGACCCCAGTTAGACTTATGAATTATTGGGAAATACCCACACCCTTGCACGCACCACCCCCAGACCCGCAAGTCCTCATTCCAGTTGGCAGGTATGTGGCTGACATGGAGGTCTTGAACATCTGCTGGTTGTTTCTGAACAGGGAATTACGGCGAGAGTGGAATGGATGCTTTCAAAGAACTAGCTGCCCAGGAAGGCCTCTGCATCGCACACTCAGACAAAATCTACAGTAATGCAGGCGAGAAGAGCTTTGACCGGCTCCTGCGCAAGCTCCGGGAGCGACTTCCGAAGGCCAGAGTTGTGGTCTGCTTCTGCGAGGGCATGACGGTGCGGGGACTCCTGAGTGCCATGCGACGGCTGGGTGTCGTGGGCGAGTTCTCACTCATTGGAAGGTAAGTGTCTATCTCTCTCCAAATAGTTGGCACATATGTGAATCCTTTATACAAAACCAAGCTTCTTGACTCCAGGTGAGGTGCACAGAGCTGAGCACCTGTGTCCCTCCTCAGGCAGAGCAGACCTGCTGGTGTATGTTGCAAAGACAGAGGCATGCCAAGGATTATGGCTGGTAACAAGGTGATGAGACCCCATTAGAGACACTAAGTTGTTTGCTGGTTTGTCTCCTAGTCCTTTGCTTTGACTTTCTCCAGATCTGAGCAAGCAATACCTAGCATAGTATTGGTAAGTGATGGGCAGTGACAGGAATAGGACAACAGTTGAAATTTAAAGAACTGACTAAATGGACATGTAGACACGCAATATGCTCTGTGTGTGTGTGTGTGTGTGTGTGTGTGTATGAAGGAAATTTCATGGTGTTCCAGTGTGATTTTTGCAAATATCTTGTGATGGATTCAATGTCTCATTTCTCTTTCTGGAGGATATGGACGTGTGTGAGAACCCATTCCCCACATCCTTTATTTTTTTTCCCCACAGGGTTTTTGACCAAACAGATACTTTGCTTACTTAGTTATCTTCTTACTATTGCATGAATGAACTGCCATTTCCTCTACTGATTCTATCTCAGCAAAGATGCACCTGTCCTCAGTACCCTGACACTCCTCCAGATTTTGGTGCCCTCTCTTTCCCCTACACTGGACAGGGTATGTTCATGCTGCTCCTACAGAACGAACTCAATTGCTGGCCCCTTCTCTTGGAAGCTGGGAAATGGTAGCAGCAGCATCTCCATGTCCCTAGTGAACTCTCTCTTCTTGCCCTGTGTCCACTCTCACTGTCATTCGGAATTAACAGCCTGAGACCTTTCATTGGCTTTTGAGAAACAGGTAGGATAAAAATACAAACCAACAAGTGAAGAGATATTGAGACTCTCTCCAGGAATGGGGGGCATGGTGGTCAGGTCACACTGGGATTCAAACCCTGGGAATTACTGAGTTTGGGTAAGACTGGCACAAATGTGCTTACGGTCATCACCTTGCCTTTTTCAGCATGATGCAGGAATGTGAAACCACTTAAAATATTTATAAGAAAGCTGGCCCTTTAAGGAGATGCATTTGAAGAAGATCCCTGTCTCCTTTAGGAGGGAGAGGATGTACACGGCACTGCTGAAGTGTTACTCAGAATTCTATTCTTAATGTAAGCACCAGGGCAGATGGCACCCGATAGTCACTCTTCAATTACTTCTATAAAATGCCCGTTACTCTTATTTTTTTTATAAAGAATGTTTACTTTAAAAAATCTGATGTTTATCATTTCAAAAGCAATGACACTCAAGTCTCTTTAATATCTTGGGGGTGATCTACCTTAGTTTAAGAAATCTTGAGCAGATGTGCCAGATGTGAGCTTTGTGGGTATGTGGACTAACTGCTTATGGAGGATGATGCTCTGCCGTGCTGCTCTAAGTACAGTGTAAATCCATTCTCTCACTGTTGTTTAAAAACCGGGGAAGGTGGTGAAATGGTGGCTCTAGTTTGTATGCTAATAAGGAAACTAAGCTTATGTGAGGTAAGCAGTTCTGAGAGTCTCGTTGGCACTTAACTCGTGGAGAGGTCAGCCACTTGCCCTTGTATTCCTTTCATTTCTCTTATTGTCTGCCTGTCCCCACCATGCTGGGTTCTATTGTTCCACCCCTAGGAACTGTTGCCCAAATGAGAAACCACATTGCTAAGAACACTGTTTTCTGCACCAATGGTTGCTGCTCCTGAGACATGCATTCCTTGACGTGCCAAAACTATAACACACACTGCCAAACTGAGGGAAATTATCTCTTTCTCTCTAGGCTGCCTTCCATGAGGGACTATCAAACTGGTGTTGGCTCTTATTTCTATCTCTTAGCAGGTTTTGAAGAAAATAATATTTTATAGCTTTTGTTCAAAATACTCCTTTAAGGTGCAGATATGAATCCACTGGGGACTGAACAAGGGACAATGTTGGCTATAATCATATGCATGCTTGGGATCAGCCTTCCCTTCAGGTGGCCAGTTGTTCTTTTGGAGGGTTAGTTCTGTCCTGAGTGCTGCCAGTAGACAGTGCCTCAACTCAGCTCCCTGCTCAGCAGACATGTCCATGATGGTATCAGTAAATTCTAGGATACCATTTCAGGATATACGGTCAGGGTTCACTCTTTGTGGAGTTCTTTCCTCTGACATGGTATAACGCTAGCTGCTGCCAGGCTCACACGAGGACATTATATAGGTGATAATGGGCAGGACCTCTTTTTATATAGGGAAAGACAAATAAGTTTTAGTGTAGATTGTAATGGGAGATATTTCATTGTAAATGCATAGAATTTCCTGAATTAAGATTGACATGCCCCCCCCCCCCCGCGCGCCATGGCTCTCATTTCCCTTGACACTTCACAGTGTATCAGGAATATTTGCCATCACTACCATCAAGTCATGTTATTTCAGGATTTCAAGATTTCTGATATTGCTATCGTCCTCCAAGGTGTGGCCTTCCTTCACTCAGCCTAGTACAATAACCACCAACTGCCTCCCCACCCTTAGCCAGCTGTTCTCAGAACAATCTGAAAAACTGAAGTCAAGTGATGCCAGTCTTTACATCTCATGAATACCTTAAAATGCATCCTAGCGTCTTTCATAACAAAGTCCATACAAAACTCCCCAATCCTATCATTACAGTCAAGTCTTTAAGCAGATGTTCTTTAAGCAGATGTTAAGCTTCAGTAAGCCAATTTTGAACTGAAAATCTGTAGTCCTGGATCCCATTAAATGCACTGTCTTAGTTATGTTTTATTTCTCAGAGATACTGGGACCAAGGCAACTTGCAAAAGAAAACAATTAACTGATGGCATCAGTTCTAGAGAGTCGAGTCCATGGTCATCATGGTGGGGAGCATGGCAATAGTAGTAGGAGGGTAGAAATGGCATTGGAACAGCAGCTATGAGCTTACACCTGATACACAAGCAGTAGGCAGAGAGACACTAAGATAGATGTAGGATTTTGAAATCTCAAAGCCCACCCCCTACTGACACACTTCCTTCAAAAAGGCCACACCTCCTAATTCTTTCCAAACAGTTCCACTCACTGGGAACCAAACATTCAAATATATGAGCCGATTGGGAGCCATTCTCACTCATATGCTGTGCAGAAGGAAACTTCTCAGCTGATGACTGAGCAAGACATTGACCTATGAGTATATCAGAATGTCATTTCTGTATGAGTCATTTTGTTTCTACTTTTTAAAATAGTAGTAGTAATTAATTTTACTATAGGTCCCTGGGCTATCTAGTCTCAGGATCTTGCTCACCTAAACAGTGTTGGGTATGGATTCTATCTCGTGGAGTGGTCCTTAAGTCACATCAGATACTAGTTAGTTATTCCCACAGGCTTTGTGCCACCATTGCTATAGCATATCTTGCAGATAGGGCACTATTGCTGGTCATAGGGTTTGTGGCTCGGTTGATGTTTATGTTTCTCCTTTGGTAGTAAGCAGAGTACCTTTCTATACCAAACACTAGGACATAGGGGTGAAGACTCTATGTGGACACCAGCTCAACTTTTGCATGTTCAGTGAGCTGTGTAGGTGTTGTCTTCAGCAATGGGACTTGGCAGTCAGTTTATGGAGAGCAATCTATAGTCTAGGCGACAGACAACCTGGGTTGTTTGGGGGTTCCCATGAGACCTCCTTGACCAACAACTCAATGAGACGTAATGCAATCTCAGTACTTGATGCTTCATTTAATACCAAGATAAAGTTTCTACTGAATGTATCA
>JAQHUG010000117.1:1308139-1323773 GCA_028555095.1 Dicrostonyx torquatus | reverse complement strand
GCAGCTGGGAGCCAGGCACAGGGAACAAAATGGCCTCACTCCACTCAGGTGCTGGGAACACAACCCCCACCTTATTTGCAACACCAAAGGATATGAGATAATGGAAAAATCGAACAAAACAAACCACTGGCGCAGAGTAATGGCTCTGCCATGAAGTACTCACGTGACCTTGGTTACTCAGTGATTCATCCCAAGACCATTGTTTTTTCTGAAAAAAATAAAATATTTGGCTCTAGATCTTCTTTAGGTATTTTTAAAATCATAAAATTTATAAGATATTCAGATAGTATAATGAACAAATGATCAATAGTATACATTTATGGGTTCATTTTGTCTAATCTGAGTCATGAATTTGTGTTGTTCAATCTACATTGTCTCACCAGTCACCTTGCTAAATCCAGAACTCATTGAATGAGCTCAGTGTTTTCATCTGTGGTCCTGAATCCAGCCTTCAGGTTTGCAGGAGACTCTAACATTGGACCAATAGGCATGGCATCCCCATCAAGTAGGCTAGCTAAGTTTGTTCATACTAATCATCCTGCAAAACAATAATGTATCTTTGGCTGTACCAAATTATTATTTTAAGATTGTTTTTAGGATTATGCTCACCATATCTACAGTGATCATTTTAATAATGACAACAACATAGATGTGTTTGGGATGTACTGCCTGCTAGGCATTCTACATGCATTGTATATATCATCAGGTCAGTTAATTTTCACAGGCATGTGATGAGAAGGTAGGCCTCTTACCTGCATGTTGCTTCATTGAGAATTTAAGTAATTTCTAAATGATACAGAGAGAAACAGTCTAGATTTGAACATCAGTATCAAGGCATCAGCTTCTGTGATTGTATTCAGTTACTTATACTATCAATCAGACTATGCTTGCCTTGTTTAAGAGGTGTTGGTATCAGCCTTTAATTTCCTGTCTGTTTGCTCCCTCTTCCTCACAACTACATTAATGTTAGATTCATCTCCTTTGGAAAAAAAATACCTGAAGTAACCACATCCCATGGGAAAACTATTTTACAATTCCGATTATATTATTTTTTTGAATCCTTTACATTTCTTTCGAGTATTAACTGTTTTAGATGATGATTCAACAATGGGGCTTATAAACTCTTTCAAAACTTATTCTATTTTTCTACCACAATACCTCTGTTTATCTATGGAACTGAACTTATACAGAAGCCAATACCTGTTTCTGCATACCCCTATTTGTCCATGTAATTTTCCTTATACAGAAGCCTGTTTGGGATAAATGAATCTCTGAAATCCCAATTATTAAAAATCAAGGGATAAACTAATGGGATAAAAATCAAGGGATAAACAACTCTTAGATTGTTTCTTTATCTGACAAAAGTAGATGCTAAAACAACAACAACAACACACACATACATACACATAGAGATATACACGAATTCATATACATCTAAGTAGTAGCTTTTGTTGGCTGAGCATTTGACCTTTCCTCTTCTATTAGCATACATCTCCATTCCTAACAACCCTGCAAAACTGGCTCAACATACACATACGTTTAAATAATCTCAAGTTCTAAACACGGTAGGTGGTAGTGATAGAATCTGAACTCACCACTATATCCCGTCACTGTAAAGATATAGTGAATATTGAATTATAGCTGAAGTATCTATTTCATGTAAAAATTGTTTTAAATTCCTGATTACTATTTCTTTCAATTCTTTTTACTTATTTTTTAATACTAAATATTTTAGATGATGATTTAAAAAGAATATAATAGTTTTTAAGTCCTTCCTGAAAAGAAAATAAAAGCAAACAAAACAAAACACCTTTAAAGTTTTTGCATTAAAACAGCTACATCTAAGAGAAGTTGATAAGTGGTACCAGTTATAGTAAATAAACAGAATTCACAGCTTTGCCTGTTTCCTGTGCTTCTCTCTTCTTCCTCCTGAAAACTGTTTTGTCCCCTTAAGCCAGTCATGTCCTAGTTTTCAGATTCATGGAGATAAAAAGGAGAACCCCTTTCTCCTGCCACACACACAGAATAGGTACAGTCTCAGGCATCTCTGAAGTCTGAATGGCAATTTCTTGCTGATTGACAGAAGTGTCGGTGTGATGGCGGAGTTGCTCATAATGTTGGCTCCTGTCCACAGCTGAACCCAAGAGAGTCTTCTAGCCCTCATCGGATACTCCTTCAGCATCTCCACAGAGGGACTGGAGAGCGCATGCCTACTTTTCAAATCAGCTTTATTGAAACTCACCAATGTTAAGAGTATAATTTGATGAATTGCATCATCTACATGAACCAAAGCAATGATTGTGTGAAACATTTCCATCACCATGAAACACTCTTCAGTATCTCCAGGATGGTTCATCTCCAACTCCATAGAATGGCCATTGACTCCTGCCATTTAGATAACCATACTGAATATAGGCTTTTGTGTTTGACTCTTTTTCTTTCTTTCTAAGTTACCGTAGAAAGTGATGACTCCAACTGTGGCAAACAGTATAGTATCTACTTTATTTTCACTTTGTTATTGATTACTTTTATTCTTTTGCAATTTTAGCCACGTACACAGTTTATTCTGCTTACTTCACTCCAACCTGCTCTTGTCTCCTCCCAGCCCTGTATTCTTTTCCTACAGTCATGCCTTTCGTTCTGCTTTGTGACCACCCAGTTTACTAGGGCTGTCTGGCTACAGGCTTGGAGTTATACACTGGAGTTTTGTAGGCTCATCATTTTGGAACATAACTGAAGGCCACACTGCTCCTCCCCCTAAATCCACCATTAGCAACAGCTCAACCAGGAAAGATAGGAACTCATTAACACCTCCCTGATCCATGTTGACCTGATAGGTCCAGTTTGTGTAGGCCTAGTACTACAGGCAATCATAGCTACTGTGTGATTATGGCTGCAATAGCTGTGTTTGTTAAAGATAGCATTTTATATCTTTTCTCACTATCTTGTGGCTCTTACATCCTTTCTGCTGCCTTTTCTATAATGGTCACTGATCATTAGTGGGAGTGGTATAAATAAGTAAGCATCCCAAGCAGCCACGAATCTCGGTATTCATCACAGACTCTTACCTAACTACTAAAACACTATTCACATAAAATTGCATTGACAGTTTTTTCTTTATTTCTTGGTAAGATTCTAGGGGCCTGGCTGTGCTCATTTACATAAATACTTGCCAACTGACAGGAATTTATATTGTCTCAATATAAATTTTATCTGTTATGAATAATACTGTTACAAACATCCATAGTCAACTCTTTTGTGGTCTTCTAGCTCTAGCCTTATTTCTTCTTAAGACATATCTAGAGAAGGGTTTATGGGTGATACTTTTAATTTTAGAAGTTACTTTATAACAAACCACCTAACTGTTCTCCAGAGTGACTGAAAGATTGCAATTCTAACAGCAATGTTTGAGAACTCTAAATCTTGCACAGCTTCACCAAAATAGGATTGTCAGTCTTTTCACATTTAGCTGTTCCAGTGGGTGTACAGTGGCATCTCTTTGTGGTTTTAATTTGCATTTTTCTAATGACTAATAATATGAACACTTTTATGTACTTATTTGCCATTTTGATACATTTGTGGGTGAAATCCCTTGTGTACAGCTGTGTCCATTTCCTTGTCAGTTTGTCTTATTGTGTGAAAGTTCTTGATCACTTCTGAGCAGAAATTATGTTCATATGTACACTTAGCAAAATTTTCTTTTCTCTTGTGTCTGAAACTTTGGTTTTGCTAGTGGTGTTTAAGAAGATAAAATCTAATGTTGACAAAGCATAGCTACCAAATTCTTTTTTTGTAGTTCATACTCTGTCCATCTGCTCTAAGATCAGATACATTTAAAGCAGTTTCATAATTTTTTTATTTTATGTTAGTTATGATTCATTGGGAGTTGATTTTTTATGTTCTGCAATAAGAGTGAAGGTTTTTTTTATGACTAATTGATGTAGGAAGGGCTATTTCCTCTATCAACTAGTTTTCATTAAAACTATAAATCTATCGCAAATCTTTCTATAATCTACCTGTAATTAATCGATTCATCTGCCTATCTCACAGCCTTCTATCATTAGCTGTATTCTGCTCTTACCCTTCCCTTTCTCTACTGTGTAGCTTAGAGACCATCACTAGGTGGTCACATGCACTGTTTTGCTTATTATCTATCTATGTAATTATTTGCATATTTATTTATGAATATTTGATGATATAAATGACACAGAACTTTAATATTAAAGCATGATGTCAGAAGTCTGATGTAGATCACTAGCTTAAAGTAATCAGGTCTGTTCCCATTTTTAAAGTCTGCCCATATCCCATGAATTATTCTAGTCTTCCTCTATCTTCCAAGGCCAACAGAGCCAAATGATTTTATCTCATATTGCCACCTCCTCAGTTCTTTCACCTGAATCTCTACCATTATAAAAGACTTTTGTCTTTACTTTGGACCCATCTAGGTAATGCAGAGCCATCTCTTTAATGTAAGGCAGCTTATCATAAGCTTTGATTCTATCTGCCACCTTAGCTCCCCTCTGTTATGTAAATTAGTGTGCTTACTTGTTTCAGCAAGGAAGGCGCGGAGCTGCTCTTTGACTGCCCATTGATCTAAGTATGAAGCTAGAAAAAGTGCTTAAGTAGTGGAACTACAAGAAAAGCAATGCTAAGGAAACACTTGGTGGAAAATTGAGGGAGACTAGAGAGATGGTAGGTTGAAGAAGCATGAATACCAGAGGAAAAAAATTGAAATTGTGTGAGAACAGTTGTCTTAATTAGGTCATACTTATAACAATGGTACATGGTGTGGGAAGGTTCAGGGTGTGGAATTTCCACAAGGGTAGTATGTGTGCATCTGGAAAATGGAGCAGTAGTTTGTAATTAATTAAGGTTTCCACTGTATTTCTAGAATTGATTTACTGCATTGTATTTTCTGCAACATTATTTGAACTTAATTGTGTGTGTGTGTGTGTGTGTGTGTGTGTGTGTGTGAGAGAGAGAGAGAGAGAGAGAGAGAGAGAGAGAGAGAGAGAGAGAGAAAGTAGCATTTTATATGTTTCATAGTTTTTGTAAAATACTATCTAACGAATCAGTGGAAAATACTGTGTTATTAATGCAAAATCTGGAGGGCCAGATTTTAAAAAGAGAAACAGCTGTGCTTCCCCTGATCTACAGGAGTGTATCACGGGGTGACCATTTACATAGGCTTCAGTGGTGAGTTTGTTCAGGGAGGAATGTTCTAGTAGAAGAATTCTTTCTACTGAAAACCCTTTGCCATTGGCAACTCCCAACCATATCTTTTATATTTGAGGATACACTAATTTTTATGAACAGTGAAACAGTTAAGAATTATAGCTCTGGTCATTCTAGAGCATAGGAACAACCAAGCTTTTCCTACAGGTAGATTATTTCAGTATTTTATGAAAAATCTCTGGGAAGGCTGCCAATTACACAAAGAAAGCCTGCATTTCCCCCTAATACATTTACCTAGAGTTCTTGGAATTACAACATCAGGTATATTTCATGTTTATAAGATATACAACTATCTTTCCTCTCTGCTTTTCTACCTACCTTTTCCCTGCCTCCCTCCTCCCTCCTTTCCTCCCTCTCTTCTTCCCTTTCCCTCTCTCACTTTGCCTTTTGAATCTCATAGGAGTGGCCTCAGCTTTCATCTTCTGATCATCCTAGTCCCACCTCCCAAGTGCTAGGATGACAGGTGTGAGCCACCATGCCTAGATTGGGCAATGTTCAACCTTAATCCAGAGCCCTGATAGAAAAGCACTCCAGGATCCTTTGTTTTTGTTTGGCATCTCTTAGCAATAAGTTGTGGGTTTTACATGTTTTTTGACACATTGTGCAATGAAAAGAAGCATGCCTTAGAGAGTCCACTCTAATCATTTAGCAATTTAATTTAAGTTTTAAATATAATTAATTTAAATCATATTCTTTTCCTTCCCCCTGTTCCTTCCAGATCCTCCCCACCTCCCTACCCACCCAAGTTCATGTTCTCATTCCTCTTCCTCTCTCTCAAAAAAGTCCAAAATCTGAAAAAATACCACCCCCTCCAAATCCAAAATAACATAAAAGTAAAAGAAACAAAATCCATAAGACAACAATAATCCAAACTAAAACAAAAAAAATGAACATAAAAATTCCACCATGGAATTCATAGTAATAAAATAATTTTTAATTGCATATTACTATACCCACAGAGTATAGAGTATTACTCAGACCTCATCAGGGACTTTTTTGCTGTGGATGCTAATTAACAAAGAGACCCTGGACAATATGCAGAGAGTGAAAAGCTTGGGAACATTCTACCCTAAATGGGGTGTCTTTATCAAACTCCTCCTTTCAAGGCTCAAGGATCTATGCCCAAGAGGAGGAGGAAAGACTGTAGGAGCTAGAGGTGGCAGATGACTCCAAGAAGACAGCATCGTCTAGACACCAAATGATTGATAGATATATAATCTCACAAAGACTGTGACAGCATGCACAGGACTTTCATATGTTCATAGCACACAAAAATAAGAGTACTGAGAAAGGAAAGTGGACACAGAGTCTTCCTACCCCTAGCCAATAAGTTATTTGCAATTGAGACCTGTTGCTGGAGAAAAAAAAACAGTTTTTTCCAGCACAAAGCAGAATATATGTGTTTTGGCCAGCTTAGTCATTTTTATGTTTTTCCCCTACTGTTCATTTTCCCTTTGCAGGAGCATAGTCACTAGAAGTTACCTAGGCAATCTACTTTCTCCCCAAATATAGGTACAGTTTCAAGAATTTGTGGGAGCACTAATAATAAATAGGGAATATGATCTAAAAGGTTTCTGGGTGTAACGTTTTTCTAATAAGGAAACATATTTTCCTTCCATGCTCACCAAATATAGCACATTGAATGTTATTAAAATTCACTCGTCATTGTCTACCAGGATCGCATACCTAGCTTAAAAAGTGCAAAGAGGCTGCAATTGCAAAACTATGTTTCAGGAAAGAAATATGGAAGGGTTGCTTGCTGTCATGTTTTCTAAAGGAGAGTATTGAAAATTATTAAGTCAATGAACTGATTTTGGTCATTAAATTCATTTGTCAACAAATGACATTGGTTGTTGTAAAGTCATTTAATGAAGCTTATAACTTCTGAAAGATAAGCGAGAGTTCATTAGTTTTGATTCTGTTCATTAGATCTGGGATGTTTACACTTCCATCCCTAAGCATTTGCTGAGCCTAACCTTCTGCAAAGAAGGACTTATAAAATGCAAAGAGTTTTCATTCATCCAAGGCCTTCTCCTATAAAGCTTGGTTTGGGGACAGTCCACTTGTAAACTTACTCATTGGCCTATTGCTACATCTCAAAAAGTAGCCTGATACTACTTTTTGTCCTACGGCTACTTTTTGTTAGAGTTCTTAACTTCTTGTCACATGGGTCTTTCTGTGGTGTCACTCACATTATATTGACCAAGGAAGTAGTGGGAAACTCATGGTCCTTTTCTAACACACTTCTGCAGGTGATATCCTACTGCTTTCTCCAGGTTTTGCTCTTCAGAGTAAGTCTTCATGTCCAAAATTCAACACTACACAAAGGAGGCAGACTTAGAAGGATGTAGCTGTGATGTCATGGCTTCCATTGCAGTAGCATTTGTGCTTACAGTTGTAGTTAACATTTTCAAAATAACTGAATTTACTTCTCAGCCTTTTTTAGCTTTCTTAAGCTGTTATGCTACTGATGTTAAAGCCAGTTTCAAGATGAAACTTCCATAAAGACACCATTTTGTAGGCCATCAGTATCCTCAGCAAGTGTCGACATGTGAATTTTCTGGATCTAAGTAACAATGAAATCATATTACAGTTTCTACTTCCTCCTAAAGTCATCTAGTTGTGCAGACTCTGCAAAACCTGTCACCACTGGTCTGAATTTACCAATACGGATGTTTTTACTGCATAGAAACTCAAGAAAGTATGTTCAAAAGAGGAGTATTTTACTTTGTATTGGTTGATTTGACTTAAGGTTTCCTTCAAAATGATGAATTGTAAAAATGAAGATTATAAAACACATAATTACAGTTTCAGAATCCAACTCCTGAATTCAAAATATCTTCTTCTTATTTCATACACAATTTCTGTTTTGAAAAAAAAATCACAAAGTAAAATTTTCAGTTCTTTATGTACGAATAAGATGGTGCCATTAGTGGGCTAAGAAAGTCCTAAGGTCTTTTCTGTGAATGAAAGAGTATTGTTCCCATCAAAGTGTGACAGTACAATGGTCATATTCTCAGTACCACTGACCCCTAGGTTTAACCAAATATTTGGGTTGTAAAATCATTGTGGCTTCAGGAAGCCTCTAATCCCATACATTCACTTGTTAAGGAAGCTTAAAATGTATTAAATATTTCTCTTATCTTGAAAGCAATTTTTGAAAGTTAAAGGACTAAATTTAAAACATTATAAATACCATGGTATTTGTATGTACATTTGCTAACTATTCAATATATACTTAATATTAAATAATGTGATAAATGCTTAATTAATATTGACAATTGAAATATTCAGTAAGAAAATAGATTTCTATTGAAGGTCAGTAGATTTCTTTGTAGATGGTAAAACTGACATTATAGAACCATGTAAGTAGACCTGAAAAGCAGTAATATGTTAGATGATATGTTGGTATTTATGGCTAGGTCATAATATGTTGTAACATGCTTCTAGACTTTATGGATTATAAGGATTGCTTCTTTTTGAGACCAGTGAACATACCTATAATTGGAATGTCAATGAACGTATCAGAAGAGTTACATAGATCAAACATTGAGAAAGACTTAATGATCGTGTCTAAATTTTAATTACTTCAACTGACTTCATCTTCCCTAGCAGGAGCATCTCCAAATTGCTTGAAAAACTTTTGAATGTTTCCATTTAAGTTAAATTAAATGCTGTAATTCTTTCAGATTTTCTAAGTAACAATGAAATCTTATCTATTATATATCAATATAATTAGTTGACTCAATAAGCTCTAAGAAGAGATGATTACATTTTTCAATTAGGTTATTTCTTGAATTACATAAAATTATTCTGACAGTATTATTTTGACTAGCAGCCACAATAGTCATAATTGTTTTGATTCTGGTCCCAGCCTCTCCATTTGCTGCTGACGCCTTGGCAAGTCAACTTTCTACTAACTGATTTTAAGTACACGGGGACTATAATAGCACATGTGACCCATAAGCACTGTCCTGTGTTACTGGCTGGACTCAATATGTGCTTCTTTTGCCTTATAAATACTCAGCTTTCATCTATATCTTCCCTAGCAGGCTACTGGGAGTCAAAACGCAGAGTCAGTAAATCTGACCTGAGACCATGGTCCCAATATTTGCTTTCCTAAGCTCAACTCAGTGGAGTAGTAAGACATAACTCATATTCTTAGACAAGACTACTCTGACAACTCAAAACAAGCTAGAATAGGATATTGTTTCATAATACTAAAATATTTAGATTCTTTTAGTTTTCTTTCTGCTTCATCTATTGTGGAATAGGTTTATGTATGTTATGTGTGTAGAAGAAGGGCCCGCTTGTTTGTCCAGGCCACCCAGAACTGAAATAACCACACAGATACTGTATTAATTAAATCACTGCTTGGCCCATTAGCTCTAACTTCTTATTGGCTAACTCTTACATTTTAATTTAACCAGCCTACCAGCAAAGTTTCAGCATGTATATCTCCAGTGATGCCAGCTCCATGGCATCCCCTAACTCTGCCTTCTTCCTCCCAGCCATTCAGTCTGGTTTTCCATGCCTACCTAAGCCCGCCCTAATACGCCAAGATAGTTTCTTTATTCATTAACCAACACAAGCAACATATAGGCAGAAGAACCTCCCACACCATTTTCCCCTTTCTGTTTAAACAAAAAGGAAGGCTTTAACTTTAACATAGTAAAATTACATATAACAAAACATATATCAAGCAAGAATTACAGTTATAATATTTCTATTTATTTTATCTTTTATCATAATCAAGGAAAACTATAACTATAACTATCTATATATTCTGCAGCTCCATTAAAGACTCCAGAAGGATATGATATTACCTAAGTAAGTAGGAAGTGCATTGTAAGCAACTTCCAAAACTCTAGAAATGACAGAGACATATTACTGCCTGGACAGTTACCCAAAGTTCTTCTGTACCATTGGGGCATCCATCTTCAGCCTACAGGCCCATAGTATCCAGCAGACATAGCCATGAAGCAGGAAATTTTAGAGACACTTTAATCACTTTCTTTTGTGTCCTTCAGAATATCTCGCAGATTTTTTATGAAGCAGGAACTCTGAAGGATCATCTCACCTTTTGGCAAGTCCAGCAGTCATTTCTTTGTGGGTCCTACATGTCCAGTGAAGCAGTCTAGGCAAGAGCAGTTTCTTGCCCAAATGGCTAACCAACTCCATAAGGAGCCTCTTCGATGCCCATCTTCCTCTTGAAGTAGGTTGGTTTTCCCAGGAGCAGATGTGTCTCATTGTCATGAAAAGTCCTTAGTTATTAAAACATTTGAAATGCCATATTCTGAAGGTCTCTGAAAGATTTGAAGACTACCTATCTAACTGAAATATATCTCTATACATCTAGAAAATATAACATGACTACAAACTATGCCTAACGGGGTGCTCCAGACCTAAGAGAGCAGGACCATGTCAGTCCCCAATGCCTGATGCCATTCTATATGGCACAAGGCATAAAGGAACTTGCAGAGGAGTAGTCTTGTGATCCAAGCTAAGCCTTTGGGGAAAGGGATTGGCAGTGCCAATAAACTGAACACTGTGCTCACTCAGTTGCACAAAGAGAAAAAATAATCATTCCCATAGTTAGAACTCAGAACCCCAATCTTCCTTGTTTTGTTCTTTGGTCTTGTAAGGGTTTTTGAGAAAATTTGTAAGAAGCTATACATGTTTTTCTGCCATTTATTATATTATAAATGATGTTTTAAATATTGTCATGTGCCATACTTGTTGATGGAAGATCACTTGTTCATCCCAGCCTCCCAGAATTGAAATAATCACACAGAAACATGTTATTCATATTATTTAAATCACTGCTTGGCCCATTAGCTCTAGCTTTTTTTTTTGCTAATTCTTACATCTTAATTTAACCTATTTCTAGTAACCTGTGTATCACCATGAGGTCATGGCCTAACAGCAAAGTTCCAGCATGTCTGTCTCTGGCAGAGGCTCCATGGCTTCTCTCTTGACTCCTCCTTCTTTCTCTCAGCATTCAGTTTAGTTTTCCCTGCCTACCTAACTTCTGCCCTGCTAGAGGTCCAAAGCGATTTCTTTATTCTTTAATGATAATCACAGCATTCAGAGGGAAATTATACATCACTTACTTTCTGTGGTTTATCCAGTAGCAGGTATAGACCAGCCCACAGGTTTCAGTAATATCAGCACTTTGATAGATTTTGTTGCTGCTTTTGTTAGCCATCAGATTTTCCATTGAAGTGCTCATATACTTTGGTTGATTATAAAAGATGAAGCTGCAGTTTATTTAAGTTAATCAGATAAAAGGGAAAGTAGCCTTCACTTATTTTATATCATGAGACTAGACTTATAAGTTCCTTTTCAAAGCAGAACTGATAAGCTTGTAAATGAAGCAAATGGGATCTTAGAGTTTTCATGAAATCAAATGTAAGATAACAGTCATTGTGAGAGAGTACTAGCTGTTAGTTTTTCCTTCCCATTACATTTGAGAGAAGACTAAGCATTTCCCCTGTTTCTGTCTCAAATAGATTTTGTTTAACGTTGATCATCATCTTTTTCACATCTGAATCAGAATAGAATATAGCATCCAGATGCTGTTCACTTCAACATTTTAAAGTCGGTTCCTATCATAGGACTTTTATTAGCTTCTTGTGATTTACTGTTTCCAGGCCACGGGCTAACTGTTTGTTTAACACACCATACTTTATATTTCAAATGATTTTATAAAATAATATTGCTCTAATATGTGACTTGAAACAGTTCAATTGTGTTTTGGTGAAGAACTCCCTTCTGATGAACATTTTGAAAGAAAATTATTCCAATAATGTCTATATATGAAATCAGGAAGTCCAACCTCAGCCTAGCTGCAGGGACTTTGTGAGCCTTGTTCATTGTTGTGTCTTTCTTTTCTTAGTTTTCACCACAACCACTTTTTTAATTTTTATTTTCTTATTATTGTGTGGATATGCATGGAGGTTGAAGCAGATCATGTCTAGGTAAGAGAACACCTTTCAGAAAAAGATATCTGTAGATGGAAGTTTCTGTCCTTCCCTGTCCTTCAGACCTTTAGTCCCAGAGAAACACACAGATGCTTGTATTTATTATAAAGTGCTTGGCCTAATAGCTCAGACTTAATACTAACTAGCTCTTATGATTGATTTCTTTTGATTAACATTTTAGGGATGTGTTTTTATTTTCATTTGTTTAAGGAATAACATTAAGATGTTAGGCTTTTAATGTACAGATAAACTATTTTACCTGGAACATGGAGACTTGACTTTTATCTTTAACCCTCAAGTACATCAGAACCTTGTTGTGTGTACTTGTTTTTTCCCCTCTTTTTTATTACTTTATAAATAATATCAATCAAAATTCCCACTTCCTCCTCACCTCCCATTTCCCTCATGCTCCCTCCCACACCATCTCCCCACCCCCATCCAGTCCTAAGAGAGAGCAATGCACCCTGCCCTGTGGGAAGTCCAAGGCCCTTGCCCCTACATCCAGTCTTAGGAAGGTAGGCATCCAAAGAGAATAGGATCCCAAAAAGCCAGTACATGCAGTAGAGACAAATCTCAGTGCCATTATCATTGGCCCATCAGTCTACCCCAATTGTCAGCCACATTCAGAGGGTCCAGTTTGACCACATGCTTGTTCATTCCCAGTTGGTGAGCTCGCATTAGCTCAAGCACACTGTCTCAGTGGGTGAACCAACCTCTCTTGATCCTGACTTCCTTGCTCATAGTCTCCCTCCTTCCACTCTCCAATCGGACTTTGGGAGCTCATTCCAGTGCTCCCATGTGTGTCTCTGTCTCCATCCGTCGCTGGATGAAGGTTCTATGATGATATTCAAGATAGTTATCAGTTTGACTATGGGACAAGGCCAATTCAGGCACTCTCTCCTCCATTGCCCAGGGTCCTAGCTGGGGTCATCCCTGTGGACTACTGGGAGCCCCTTCAGAGCCAAACCTCTTGCCAACCCCAAAATGGCTCCCTCAATTAAGATATCTCCTTCTCTGCTCCCATATCTGTCCTTCCTCCATTTCAACCATCCCCCTCCTGCAAGTTTTCCCCAACCCTCCCCTTCTCCCCTCTCTTTCCCCTTCTTACCTTCTCTCTACCCCCCATCCCCATGCTCCCAACTTTTGTCTGGCGATCTTATCTGCTTCCAATTTCTAGGAGGATCTGTATATGTTTTTCTTTGGGTTCACCTTATTACTTAGCTTCTCTAGGATCACAAACTATAGGCTCAATGTCCTCTGTTTATGGCTAGAATCCACTAATGAGTGAGTACATACCATATTCATATTTTGGGGTCTGGGTTATGTCCCTCAGGATAGCGTTTACTATTTCCATCCATTTGCATGCAAAATTCAAGATGTCATTGTTTTTTTTAACCACTGAGTAGTACTCTAATGTGTATATGTGCCACACTTTCTTTATCCATTCTTCCATTGAGGGACATCTAGGTTGTTTTCAGGTTCTGGCTATTACTAATAATGCTGCTATAAACTTAGTTGAACAAATGCTTTTGTAGTATGATTGGGCATCTTTTGGGTATATTTCCAAGAGTGGTATTGCTGGATCCTGAGGCAAGTTGACTCCAAATTTTCTGAGAAACTGCTGCACTGATTTCCAAAGTGTTTGCACAAGTTTGCATTCCCACCAGCAATGGAGGAGTGTTCCCCTTACTCCACATCCTCTCCAGCGTAAGTTATCATTGGTGTTTTTGATTTTAGCCATTCTGACAGGTGCAAGATGGTATCTCAAAGTTGTTTTGATTTGCATTTCCCTGATAGCTAAGGAGCAATATACAGCAATCTGTCAGCTAACATCAAATTAAATGGAGAGAAACTCAAAATGATTCTACTAAAATCATGAACAAGACAAGGCTGTCCACTCTCACCATATCTCTTCAACATAGTGCTTGAAGTTCTAGCAATAGCAATAAGACAACATAAGGAGATCAAGGGGATTCCAATTGGAAAGGAAAAAGTTAAGCTTTCGTTATTTGCAGATGATATGATAGTGTATGTAAGTGACCCCAAAAACTCTACCAGAGAACTCCCACAGCTGATAAATACCTTCAGTGATGTGGCAGGATACAAGATCAACTCAAAAAACTCAGTAGCCCTCATATACACAAAGGATAAAGAAGCTGAGAGGAGAATCAGAGAAGCATCACCTTTCACAATAGCCACAAATAGCATAAAGTATCTTAGGGTAATGCTAACCAAGGAAGTGAAAGATATATTTGACAGTAATTTTAAGTCTCTAAAAGAAATAAATTGAAGAGGATACCAGAAAATGGAAAGATCTCCCATGTTCTTGGATTGGTAGGATCAACAGAGTAAAAATGGCAATCCTACCAAAGGCAATCTATTCAATGCAATCCCCATCAAAATCCCAAAAAATTCTTCACAGACCTTGAGAGATCAACTTTATATGGAAAAACAAAAAGTCAGGATAGCCAAAAATATCCTATACAATAAAGGAACTTCCAGAGGCATTACTATTTCTGACATCAAACTCTATTACAGAGCTACAGTAATGAAAACAGTTTGGTATTGGCATAAAAACAGAGACCTTGACCAATGGAATCGAATTGAAGACCTGGATATTAATCCACATACCTATGAACACCTGATTTTTTACAAAGAAGCTAAAATTATACAATGGAAGAAAGAAAGTATCTTTAACAAATGGTGCTGGCATAACTGGATATCAACCTGTAGAAGAGTGAAAATAGATTCCTATCTATCACCATGTACAAAACTCAAGTCCAAATGGATTAATGACCTCAATATCAATCTGATCACATTGAACCTGATAGAAGAGAAAGTATGAAGTAGCCTCCAATGCATGGGCACAGGAGATCACTTCTTATGTATAACTCCAGTAGCTCAGACAACAAGAGCAACAATGAATAAATGAGACCTCCTGAAACTGAGAAGCTTCTGTAAAGCAAATGACACTGTCATTAAGACAAAAAGGCAACCTACTGAATGGGAGAAGATCATCTCCAACCCGACACCAGACAAAGGTCTGTTCTCCAAAATATATAAAGAACTCAAGAAACTAGACATTAAAATCCTAAATAGCCCAATGAAAATGGAGTACTCAACTAAACAGAGAATTCTCAACAGAAGAATATCAAATGGCCAAAAGATACTAAAGGGCATATTCAACTTTCTTAGCTATCAGGGAAATGCAAATCAAAACTACTGAAATTAAGCCATAATTCTTGTCTATGTTTAAGCACAAGAGTTGGTACCTTTTCTCAGTGCAGCATTCTCATTTTGCTTCCTCTGTGTCTGGCTGGTGACTGACTCTCTGCCTTTCCTCTTTCCAGAAATTTTTTAACTGGTTACCCCACTATACTTCTTTCCTGGCTACTGGCCAATGAGCATTCTTTTTT
>JAQHUG010000117.1:1267713-1300272 GCA_028555095.1 Dicrostonyx torquatus | reverse complement strand
TTCCAGGAGGATCTATATATGTTTTTGGGGGGTTCACCATGCTATTTGGCTTCTCGAGGCTTGTGAGCTATATAAGCTTAATGTCCTTTGTTAATGGCTAGAGTCTACTAATGAGTAAGTACATACCATACTCATCTTTTTGGGTTTGGGATATCTCACTAAGGATAGAGTTTTCTATTTCTATCAGGGATGGCTTTCTTTTCACTGTCCATCAAACACGGAGAACTGGCAACAGCATACCTCACGTACATAAATAGATGTGTGGTATTCATGGATAACAAATGCACCACAGTGAGAGATTGCAGTGAATATAGAATGAGCTTAGAAAGAAACTTGAAATGTTCACACATTACTTGCCATCTCTTAAAAAAAAACTAAAACAAAACAAAAAAATTTTCCAAACTCGTCAAAATAGCAATGTTGGGAAATGAAGTGTTTGGGGTACTGAATAATGAAGCCTGTATGGTGACTTCAGTTCACAAATAAAATATGTCTTATGTCATCATGTTTAACATATGAACATATCAGAGATTAAGAAAAATAAATCCACAAATAGCTTCCAGTTTTAAAGTGAGAAATGTAAAAGGGAGGTGTATATTCTTGAGTCATCACTATGCATAAGTTTGCTCTTCTGCGATTACGCTTATCTTCTGTGTCTCCAGCATTTAGTACATAGTAGTCACTTCATATATTTTTGTTTGGTAACTTTAAAGGGAGAAATTTAGTATAAGTTGAGTTGTGGGAGAATATCAGAAAATCATAGATTGATTCAAGTTATCAATTCAAGTAGAATAGTTTTTGCCATTTTTTCATCAAGAGTGCTGAAAATTAAATGTTGAATCCAGTATCAGAAGAGAAGAGTTCATAGATCCAGTTTGGGTCAAAATAATTGACAGTGAAAATCAATATTTGATAAGTTCTCATTAGGGGATTATTAACCAAAGTCAGGAAGGTAGGAATATAACAAAAATTATTATTATAATGCAAAATACTGTTCTTGGAACACATAGTGATTTAGCTATCTGGGTTTAACAAAACAAAGTGATCATTAAAAGGAAAATGTGCTAAATGTTCCAGGGACAGGTATGGAACCTCCATGGAAGCTGTTGGTCAGAGAGGTTTCATAGATTGGTACAGGACAATTCTGTATCCTGTCAATCATGTTTTAAATAAATGCTGATTGGCCAGGCAGGAGTATAGGTGGGAAAACCAAACAGGAAGTAGAGGTGCGAAGCTTCCCTGGCATTCCTGTGCAGATCTCCAAGGAGGCAACATGTAGCAGCCCAGCTGAGACAAGGTACTGGCCATGTGGCTGACAATGGGTTAATATAATTTATGGGAGCTGGTAGGAAGACTGAGCTAATGGGCCAATCAGTTTATAACCTAATGTAGACTCTCTGTGTGATTTTCTTTGGGGCTTGCCGGCTGTGGGGTACCGGGCAGGACACAAACCCCAACGAGCAGGACCCTCATGTTACAATAGATTCCCCCAAATAATTTAGACTCTTTCCTTTCTGCTTGTTTGCTCATTAGTATACATGATAAGACTGTGTTGCTGAAGATACCATATGTCATGGTTGTAATGTATGGAGGAATCAAGCTGGAATTGATCTGGAAGCATACTCTCTGGAGGCTAGCTTTCAAACCACTAGGAGATGCTGTTGAGGCTGCTGGGGGAGAAAGGACATCAAGGATTTTAACCAAAGCATTAAAATGATTGAATTACCATAACAACTTACCAGTCAAGATGTGCTACTGTGTTCAGTAGTGGCATGATTGTTTTGGGGGTAATTAACCACTCTAACTGGATTTGGGTTCCATCCACGGAAGGGATCCCACACTTGGTTCTGTGAGTCTAGCAAAGCCTCATGACTTATGAGGGCATGAGTCACGTAAGAAAAATTAAGCTAAATAAACAATTCTGCTTTTTAAATGTCTAGCTTTATACTCTAAGACAAAGGATACTCTCAACCCTTAAGCAGCAGAGTTTCTATTTGCAGTGAATGATGATGAATACAGATACATGGCTACCCAAGATGCAAGAATAAATGATGGATGGGGCTCAGCTGCAAACAAGTTGTTTATATTTCTCTCTTTAAGATACAGGGAACACTGTGGAAGAGGGTTTGTAAAGAATGAGAGCTAGAAGATAGGAAGAAGGGAAGTGAAATCTCATTATCTAGACACAACACAACTAATGTAATTAGTTCACAGCAGATGTGATTACTTGCATCAGGCCTGCATAAGACTGTAGGAGGGAGGCCGTTTGTTGGTTCCTGGCTGCTCAGCCCCAAAATAATCACACAGAATCCATATTATTTGAATCACTGCTTGTCCCATTAGCTCTAGCTTCTTATTGGCTAACTCTTTCATATTAATTTAACCCATCTTCATTAATCTGTGTATTGTCAAGTGGCAGTGGCTTACCAGCAAAGTTTCAGCATCTCTGACTCTCGCAGAGGCTCCATGGCTTCTTTCTGACTCTGCCCTTCTATCTCCCAGCATTTACTTTAGTTTTCCCAGCTTAACTCTTTCTGGCCTGCTCTGCTCAAAGCAGTCCTTTATTAACCAGCGGTATTCAGAACATACAGATGTGAATCCCATATCATAAGACAGTCCAGTTAATAGTCATGGACCAGGCAGTGACTAATGGGAATCCACCTCTTACTGCTCAACTATGGGTTGATGATCCACAAGAGAAGGAACTGTTATCTTTGGTTATGTACCCACTGGTGTGTCCACCAGGCACTAATGCTAGAGCCTCACATAAAGTCCTAGTAGAACTCCAGACACAAACATATCAGAAAGACTTGAATGTGGGAGGGAGAAAAGATGGATGTAGGTAAATGGGGAGAGGGAGGAAGATGAGTGAGAGAGTAGGAATGAGAGAAATCAGAATGCATTAGATATGCATAAAAATTTGTCAAAGAATAACTTCAGTTAAAAAAAGAAAATATGATAAAAGTTATTAAAAGGATAGTGATTGACAAAACTAGCTCTTTTAGACCTACCATAAATTGTGATCATCATTCTTATAAACATACTTTATATACATGTATGAAATTCTCAAAGAATAGACAAACAAAACATTTTAGTATGTGCTGTGGAAAATTATGTCAAGTATTTTACCCAATAAACTCTCATTGTACTGAAAATAAAGAAATCTGATTGGACATGCTATGAAAATTATTGATCATTTTTGCTCTTCTGAGTTGTGATCTCTTCATTCACAACTCAGTTTAGGATCCGTGTTGAAAACTGTGTTTGGTAAGCCATAAAGTTTGGCTGCCCAGGATTTGCAAGCTCATTTGTTTCATTGGTAAGTAAGACAAACAATATGTTTGATGATGAGAGAGCTGCCTCCTCTTTGAGTGTTTGTCCCTGTGAAGATGGCTTCTAGAGTTCTCTTTGGGAGAATTCCCACATGACAGGTGGAGAAAACTCATCCTTTTTTTGAGTTTGTCTTGATTGCCAGAAATGAGCTAATTTCATCCCTCAGTTCCCCTAAGCTGCTTACAGCTGTACATGTAACATTGTCTGAGTTGGAAATCGGCTTCAAAAATCATTCATTTGCATCTTGTGTTAGTAGAGCAGGAAAAACTGCAGTGGTAACAATGTCTTTGCCATTTCGATCTTCTTGAAGTACAACACTCAGCAGATTTGACACACATGTGTTTTAAACTTCTGCTTTATCCATCTAGGTTATTTTCTAAAGAGAAGACTTTTAGGGTACCAAAACAGAGGACCACTCCTTGCATTGAATATTTGCAATTCATTTTTTCCTGACTAAAATGAGACTTGATAGTTCACAGCATGCACCAAGTCATATGTACTATTCACCCAGTCAATCGCTTCACTCAGTCTCTTCCCAGAGAAGAGAGGCAATAACAAATGACTCATCAGCATTTCCCCATAAAATTAGTAATAAAGTCACTTGCTTTGCCCTATTAATTGAGGTTTGAGTTTGATTCCTACCATAGAAAAATGATAGGCAGGCATAGAGGCACAAGCCTGCAATCACAGAACTTGAAAAGCTGAGACAGGAAGACTTTTGTAAACTTGAGGCCAGTTGTGAACTATAAAATGTGTTCTAGGCTAGCCTGGGCTGCAGATTGAGACTGTCTCAAAAAGCCAGTGTTTAAAAAAAAAAAGGAATGAAGTTAAAACTGACAGATGTAAGCACTGTGGTGATTTGAATGTAATAGGCACCCATGAACTCAAAGAAAGTGTCATTATTAGGAGGTGTGGCCTTATAGAAGTAGATGTGGCCTTGTTGGAGGAAGTGTGTCACTGTGGAGGCAGGTTTTGAGGTCTCTTTTACTCAAGCTGTGCTGAGTGTGACACAGTCTATTTCCTGTTGTCCTCATGATGTAGGACTTTCAGTTACTTTGCCAGCACCATGTCTGCCCACATGCCAGCACGCTACCCACCATGATGATAATGGACTGAACCTTTGAAACTGCAAGTGAGCCATCCAGTTTTTATTTGTAGGAGTTGCTGTGGTCATGGTGTCTGTTCACAGCAATAGAAGCCCTAGCTAAGACAAGTCCTTAGAGGTTTGTAGGGAATCACTGATCCATGCGGTCTAAAGATTTTGGTTCCTTTCCATTTCTGGTTCATCTGGTATTCTTATTATCAAGGTTCAATAATACATAGCCACATTTCCAATGTTCTCGTCACTGGAAAGACAAAAGAAGTAAAGTAAATATTCCCTTATCATTCCCTCCTACTCCTTCTTCTTCTGCCCCTCCTCTTCATTTTCTTCCTTCCTTTAAAGAGGCGGCTAGAGCCCAAGTCCTTTCTCATGCTAGGCAAGCACTCTACTGATGATCTGCACACAGCCAAGGGCCTTTATGTAAGAGGACAAATGACTGCAATGAGTTGTCATACAACATTGATAAGGGGTTTACTAAAATGCCACATTTATCTCCATGAGTGGCTGAAAACTTTGTCCATTTTTAAAGAGGTCATGAGCATAACCAGCAACTGTTATATAACAAATGGAAAATGGATTTGGGGGGAAACAACTGCTATTTTCTGTTCTACCTCTCGGGAGTGCTCTGAAGGTCAGATAAAGTGACAGATGGAGAGGAGATATGATATTAGGTAGTGACAGGAAAGGTGGTGGTAGCTGGTCTTGGTTTAGCTACCAGAAGCTGAGTGGGTTCACAGTTCTGTGCCCTTTATCACCTCCTTAAATTTTAGTTCCTGTCTATTTAAGGCCCAAGATTTATGGTATTCATGACCTTTTCCCATGTCTCTCATTGTGATCTTGTTCTCTGTGCTTTTCTGAAGAAATTCTGTGATTGTTATTTAAACCTGTGTGTCTTGGATGATTGCATAGACTGAGGCTGACTAATTACTCTACATTTCTCTCCTGAGTCTGATTCCCAATCTAGGTAATTCCAATATAATTCACTCACTTATATTCTATGTTTGTCCAAGCTTCTGTAAGGATAGGAACACAGCTAAAGAGAGAGACAGAGAGAAAAGAGCGAGAGCGAGAGCGAGAGAGAGAGAGAGAGAGAGAGAGAGAGAGAGAGAGAGAGAGAGAGAGAGAGAGGATGTATCTTGGGAAGTGTGATAATAATCAGGCCATGGAACCTGTAAATCACAGTTGGACTGGTCAATTAAATAGGTCTTTTCCCCACTGAGAACCCTGAAGCATTGTAAATGTAGGTCCTGAAACATGCTGGCTTTAGCCAAGAATTCATATTAAAATGGGTCACCTCGGTTGTCATAAAACACTTGATAGAAGACAAAAATTGTTGAGCAGGATTATCATATATCTTGAGTTTAGTCCTGGAACTTAGCTCCCACTGATCTTGTTTGAAATCAGTTTCAAGAGATAGGAGGGGAGATAATTATGGTCCCATCTTTTTAAACCAGAAAAAGAAAAGGTCATTTCACTCAAGTTCACTTTCAAAACAAAAACTCTCTTATTTTTTAAAGATGTTTATTCTGTTTTTGGTTTTGCTGGATGGAAAATTCATTACTTTCTGAGATAGTGTATTGTTCTGTTTACTGAGAAAACTTGCAATTGTGCACTGACATCTCTTTTCTGTCTTTCGATTACCCATGTGGGAATTATCTGAATTGTATTGCACCGAATGTTATAAGACTCTACTAAACAGCATCTTCCTTGATTGAGTTTTGCTACCTAACACTCAAATGTCTGTGTGTATTCATTGACATTAATCAAATCTTTATTGAGTCGTATGGTAAGCAAAGTGCTTGTTACCTATAGCTATATATTCTATCTATTCATATTGGCTATGTGGTGTAGTAGCAAGCAACATTGCCACCTTAATGGCCTAGAAATAAAGATGTCTTTGTTCCTTAGTTTGTACATCATCTCATGTTTATGGGTCCTCTGCTTAATGCTCTCCTCATGAAGAGTAATTGCTTGATGAAGACTTCATGGTCTGTGAGATTACTGGTTATAATGGAAACGAAATGGAAGGTGTTGCTTAGAATGCTTGTATTAAAAATTTACCACACAGCGTCACATTCCACAGGAAGTTTTATTTTATGTGAAGGAGCTACAATAATATTATATACCCTAATGGAAGAGATATATTAAAATATACATTATCCAAGAAAATATTAAAGAAAAGCATATGCTTTATCAAACATGTTCACCGTGCACTCAAAATTCTTGTGTAATACAGAATAAATCTCATGGCCCACAGTTTCTAGCAATATCTAGCTTATCGGAATATACTCATTTTAATATAGAGATGTAGCAATTTAAGATATTAACTTTCTCTCATCATCCCATACATACACTAGCCAAAATTGAACAGGATAATTTCAATGAATATTCTCATTTGGAAAAGAAATCATGGAAGTCATGTGGCAGGAGCTTGTCTGGGTCAGAGCAATTCCACCTTCCCGCAGAACTAGGCTGAGAAAGCTCTCAACTTCTTGCACATACGCTGTTACCCTTCCTAGGAATAACTCTCTTGTTGCTTATTATTTGTGGTCTTCTGGAAGATTTTTCTTTTTCTGTTATCCTTTGTAGGCACCTGTAAAAAATAAGAATTGGAGAGCACAGCTTTTCTTCAGGCCCAAATGGCTTTCTATGCCCTCTTTCTTTGTACAGACGGCTGGCAGTTCCGGGATTGATTTAAACCTCAGTCAATGGTAGCCTCTTTTACTCTGTCCTGGTGCTTTGCTACAGTATTTTTTTTTACTGATGTCTTACTTATCTGTTTGATTCCAATCTCCA
The DNA here is from genome assembly GCA_028555095.1 of Dicrostonyx torquatus. Classification (NCBI taxonomy): domain Eukaryota; kingdom Metazoa; phylum Chordata; class Mammalia; order Rodentia; family Cricetidae; genus Dicrostonyx; species Dicrostonyx torquatus. The sequence continues at coordinate 1,293,041 of JAQHUG010000117.1, read as the reverse complement.
CACCGTGTTAGGAATTTTACCCACAGCTCTTTGTAAAGTATGGTTCTTAAGACAAATTGCTTTTTTTCCCCAATATCTTTGCTTATACATCTCTAAACCTTGCCTTATTGTAGATTCTTTTAGCCAGTTGGGCTGGGACACACACCTCTCTTGTAGTTTATCACAACAAGTTATCTTAATCCAATAGCAAGTTTCTTCTAGCATTAGAGCTCTGCCCTTAGTTTGATCTTTGCACAATGGAGTTTAACTTGGCCTTTTCCATTCAAAGTCTATGAATTTTATCTTTCGGTTTTTGGGGTAGGAAATATTTCTTTTTAATTTTGATTGCAACTACAGTATTTTGCTTTTCCTGAACAATAAGTTATTAGCACAAGCCATGCATTGTTTCTCTAACCCCTTCTCTGAGAGTTTCGAGTTTGCTTGGTTTGTGATTTGCATGTCAATTTATGACAGATTACAACTTTACCAGATGTTTCTCCAATACTCAACTCAGAGCAATTCTGTCCATATGTATTTATTGCTAAGTCAATGCACATTTGTAGTTTAAAAAAATATGCTTGTTTTAGCTGCTTCTTTTTCTTACACAGATGTCTATATTAATTAAAACATTCGTGATTATTCTTGGTAACAGACACATACAAAACTGTTTTAGTGTAAGCCCATGAAAATTTATTATCCATGTTATTTATTTTCTACATTATGTGCAATTTGGATTATATATTGGCTTCACAGGAGAATATAAGTGAGGGAGACTTATTTATTTTTTATTTTAGAAAATTCTCTTTTTTAAAAAAAATTTCTTTTTCATTTTACATACCAATCCCAGTCCCCAATCCGTCCTCCTACCCTCTCACCTTCCCCCCATCCATCCCTATTCATTCCACAAAGATGATAAGGTTTCCCCATGGGGAATCAACAAAGTCTGGCATACCACTTTGAGGTAGGACCAAACCCTCTCCCCCATATTCCTTCATAGAGAATGGGCTCCAAAAAGCCAGTTCATGCACTAGGGATAAATCGTGGTGCCACTGACAATGGCCCCATGGACTGCCCAAACCACACAACTCTTATCCACATTCCAAGGGCCTACTTTGGTCCTGTGCAGGTTCCCCTACTGTCAGTATAGAGTCAGTGAGATCCCACTTGCTCAGGTCAACTGTTTTTGTGGGTTTCCCCATCATGGTCTTGACCCCTTTGCTCATATTATCTCTTCTCCCTCTCTTCAACTGGACTCTGGGAGCTCGGCCCAGTGCTAGCTGCGGATCTCTGCATCTGCTTCCATCAGTTGCTGCATGAAGGTTCTATGAGGACAATTAAGATAATCATCAATCTGATTACAGTTCAGGCACCCTCTTTACTATTGCTTAGGGTGTTAGCTGGGCTCATCCTTGTGGATTCCTGGCAACTTCCCTAGTGCCAGTTTTCTCCCTAACCCTATAATGGCTCCCTCAATCAAGATATCTCTTTTTTTGCTCCTCCTCCCATTCTTCCCCCATCTCAACCATCCCATTCCCTCATGTTCTCTTCCCTGACTTTTCTCCTCCTCACCAGGTTCCCAATTTACTCAGAAGATCTTGTCTATTTTCCCTTCCTAGGGGGAATCCATTTAAGTCTTGCTTAGGGTTCTTCTTGTTATCTAGCTTCTCCAGGTGTGTGGACTACAGGTTGATTATCTTTTGCTTTACATCTAATATCCATTTATAAGTGAGTACATAACATGTTTGTCTTTCTGGGTCTGAGTTACCTCACTCAGAATGATTATTTTTTCTAGTTCCATCCATTTGCCTGCATATTTCTTTTGTTCAGAATGCCACTGCATAACATGGCAGATAGAGAAGAATTTTGAGGGCTATTGTCAAAAATAATAAATGTCAATCATAATCACATTCCACTTAATTCCCCTTAATAGAGCAGGTCACAGAACCAAGTCAAGCTTGTAGAAGGGAACTTATGCCTAGAAGAGCCGGAAATATTGATTATTGGTATTGATCATGATCCAATCCACTCAGTTATCATTAAAGATTCACTGTGTTTGCAATGTAGAAGACAGAATCTCTGCATGTCTTTTACAAGGCAACCTCTGAATGTAATGCCATTATTCAAATAGTTTAGACTTAGAATATTTTAATCAACTAACCATACTGAAATACTTGTATAATGCCTACTAAATTTCAGAAAAAAGAAAACACAAATCTATTGTGAAATTAATCAAGATTTTGTTTCAAGAATATTATTGAATATTAATGACAGGAATAGAAGGCATTCTATTATCCAAAAACAGACACTCAAAATTTAAATCACATTATGAGGATTTTGATCAACTAAAACTTGTTTCTGATTTTCTGTTGCTTCTTTTATTTACATATGAAATGTGCATTTGAGGAGACACCACTAGGATTTTTGTTAATCTATATAGAGCAAAAGTTCATATTCTTTTAAGAGAACAATGACACACAGTCATGCAGCAAACGAACATCAGAGAAATAGAGACATAATTTGTGAACAAAACCAAAAATGATTCTTATCCTAAAGCAGTTGATTTAATTGAAATATGATTTATATTCATTACTGAAGGATGGAAAGAACTGGAACAACTATATATATATATATATATATATGTGTGTGTGTGTATGTATATATATATGTATATATATACATGTGTGTGATTTTTTGTTTTGCTTTAAGAACAGATCAAGGCTTTACTCATTTACCTTATTGTTAATAAAAAGACCTCAGAAAAGAACATTCAGTGTGTAAAGCAGCAAGCCTTCTCTGTAACTAAATCACCGTACTTATCTCTGCACATAATTATCAGTCACCCCAAACATCTCAGAATAGATTAAACTTTCTCTTTATTATCACAAGTCACAGGAAGGACAGGAATCTCAACGCCAAATGTCTCACTGTACTTCTGCCCTGAGTGAAGCAGCTTTTCCTCTAGCATTCTTTCTCCGGGCACCTTCTCTTTCAAATGCATTTTGCCTGCTCCTGTGTAATTGATCTTTTTAAAAATACCCCCTTTTTTCCAGTCCATATCAGTTCAAGCCATGAATGACTTTTTGATTCCCTATTTTTTATGGAATAAAATTCATACTTCTTTACTAGCATGCATGACTTCTTTGCTCTCTTAAGAAAATAGCCATTCTCTTTCTCCTTTTCGCAGTATGCCACAGACATTCCCATTTTTGCAAAAGTTCTTCTGTCATAGCAATCATGTCCTGACTATTTTCTCCCCAAAGAAGCCTATGAATGGATGTCTATTATCAAGTTTAATCTTACAATGTCTTATTCTCCCCTTTCCATAACATATACAAGTACATATTCAGTTTGTACATAGAGATGCAGTTATCAAATAATGAGATGTTTTAATAAGCCAAATAATGAAAGTTTAGATTTTCTTTAAGCCTAACCTTAGAATTGGAAAATTGCTATTTACAGGATTGGAGATAGTGCCTAGTATTGTCACCTGGAAAGTCTATGAGCTTGTTCATAAGCAGATACCCACTTTTGTCTCTTAGTCACCAAAGCCAGAGATGTCTTTTTAAAGTTGATCCCTCTTGTTGTCTTATTTTCACATTAAAAAAAAGACGCCAAAATTCCTTCAAAGATTCTACTTCTTAATAAGGTACCAACCTTATTATTTATCAGTGTGGCTTAGAATACATATTGATAAACTTTTAGAAGCTAGACTCCGCTTCTGAACACATTGCTGTGATGGATCAGTCTGCTTTTGCAGTCTGTATGTACTCATGATACTAACTTTTAGCTCTTCCTGTGTTCTTCTTAACATGAAGAGGCAACTGGTCTTGATCACTGGAGTAAGTTCTTTATGACTTCTAGCCTCTTCATTTAACATTCTCTCTCATACAAATCATTCATAATAAGCTGCTTTCAGGAATAGCACATTGATTCTACCAGTGCTGACTATCATCAGACTCAGTTTTCAGTCTTGTCACTAATATTTCATGGTTCAGCCACACGAAATAAATCATTCAAGTGTCATGGGTTCCAGCACACTTCAGCTTATTCTCATATCTACTGATATTTGAAATCTTGCTAAACCACTATTAGCCACTGCTTGATGTAATCAGTCCTATCCTGTGAACAAGTCTAAGTTGTAGATTAGTGTGAGACTTGATAGGAGATTCTTGAGAGAATAAACAGAGGTAGCATACTTGTTTGGCTATTTCCCTGCTTAAGGTGGAAGCTAAGACAATGTATCATGTATCATTAGATGATAGATAATCTCCAGACTTCATGCTTAAAATGAAAGAGAGGCTTGATTCTCTCTCACAATGTGTGGTCCAAAGCTGGCAGAGGTAAGGTATGCACCTGGTATGGTAATTCCAGCAACCGGGCTGTGCAGCTGTCTCTGGTACCCGAATATGTTACTTTCTTCTCTCAGTCCATGCATCATTACCAGAAGTTTACATTTCATATACTTCAAGGAGAGGGAACACACTATAGCTTTTTTTTCCCTTTAAAAGATGATATGGAACAGCCTCTTTCATGTCTTCTCATGATTTTCAGGAACCACTCAGGCTGAGCATGCTCACACCTAGGAGGCTGTGCACCTTGCCACAATCTTCAGTTTCCATAAGCTGAAAAGAGAGAAGGGAAGCATATACTAGTGGAGTACCATTGTTGATTTGTGTCCCAAATAACCTTGGTTACTTTGTGTCTTGTTCTAATTAGTCACAAGAAACTAGGTTTCTGAAAATATTCAGACATGTAACCATGCCATGACTTAGAATGAGATTTATACATTTATACAATTCATCTAAGAATATGAAGTATTTGAGTGTTTAATGCTATAATTTTAATGTAATTTTATTAAAGATATAAATATTGAAATGCGTGCATGTATTTCTTGCAGGTAGAAGTATATCATTAAGCAAATTATCCAACTAGTAGGTAACCATGGTGAGTAACCAAAAGCCTTATTAATCTTTAATTGAATTATCTTAGTTACTTCTTTTCATGATATGCATTCTGTTGGAAAAATAATTTGATCTGACAGGCTTCATCTTTCTCCAGGCTATCCTAATTGTTCCACGATCCTTCATGTGCAGTCTAATTCACACCCATTCGCCTTCCTCTTCCCGGGAATGGAATGGGTTAAGATGGATTTACCCCTTCCACCTTCTTAGTCTGCTGTCCCTTCCCAGCTTTCAGGAACCCGCATTCTCTCTGTACACTCAGGGAAGCTTGTGCTCAGTGACATCTCCTGAGGCCCAAGAAAACTTTCTTAAATATTCCCTGTTGGCCTGTCTAAGTGTTCCCTATAGCCAGCATTCCATGGGCCTGGTTTCCCTGGTCCTTTGCACTTGCTTCATGTCATGTTCCATGTTTTCACATGACCAGGCAATTGCTGAAACTGCATCCCGTGCCCAGCCACTCTGACATAGCTGAGAGTGGAGAAACCATCCCTTCCCTTAACAAGTCAGTAATATAGCAATACAGACAAAGGCTACATCAGTGTGACAATTACTGAGTCTAAACAATGATTGAACAAGAGGGAATTGAAAGTTCTAGTAACTGGAAATTCTAAAGCCCTAATCCTTGATAGCTGATTTTTCCCCTTAAGTGCCTTTATTCTCGTGGCTTTTCGTGTGTCATGTAATCTAAGAAACTTTTGCCTTGACCTTTAATGTCTCTTAAATCTCACGGTCTTTGATTTGGTTTCCTGTGTGAGTGGACTAATTTCCCATTTTCCTCAGTGGCCTGCCCTTCTTTCTTCTCTTTGTGGGATTCCCACTAGATTTGTGAGCCTTTCACAGCCCTGGGTTATGCCACTATGTACTCTTGCAGATGTTGCTTTTCCTGTCTGTCTAAATCCCTGCAGAAATTCCTCTTCAGTCTCCATCATCTCTAACTCTCTTGCCTGTGAACGTTTCTTCCATCTGAATACTTCCTGTAGGCAGCCTGGAGACCTAAGATAGGGGCTCTCGGGCTTTCAAGCCAAAGAAGGGACACTTTCCAATCATTAGCATCATAGTCATATACTGGAGTGTATCTCAAATCTTGTGCACACATACCACAAATATGAGAAAGGAGAGAGAGAGAGAAAGAGAGAGAGAGAGAGAGAGAGAGAGAGAGAGAGAGAGAAGCTGTTTTAAAAGCTTCATAAGAAGTACAGCTGTGGCTATCTACACAAGATCAAGGCAGCCAAATCAAGCCAGCCAAATGCTGGCATAGTTGAGGTAGATGAGCTCCAGCCCACCACCCCTCACTGATTTAGGTGTTGGCAGTAGATAGTTTCTGTAAGAGGTGAGTCATTCTTTATTGAGGAGATTGCAGCGGCAGGTTAAACATGCTCTGGTGGATGACATGGACAGCACTAACTTGAGTAATAGCTGATTAAAAATTTAAGTGACATGAAGTGGAAAGCAGGGGGCGTAATGAGGGGATAAGGGGGTGGAGGGGAAGTGGGAAATATGGCCATATTTCATTGTATACACATGATCTCAAAAATTATGGAAAATATTTTAAAAGATGTAGGAGAAGTTTGCTTGATTGTTGAAGCAAGCAACAAAGGAGTTGACTTCACCATTACCTTGAGCAAGTAAGAAAGAAACTGAAGTTCTGTGCTAGATCCTCAGCTAGCCTGAAAGACTAAAGATTTATTTTAGAAATATTTTGCTACACTCCTCCAGCCAAAATTGAATTTTAAAACATTCAGAACTAGCATGTAAAAAACAGAGTGTAGGAAAAGCAAAAACCAAAACCAAAAAAAAAAACCCTCAAAAGAAAACAAAACGATTATGTAGAAACCAAACTAAGGTGCCTAGAACTCATTCTGCTACAAATGAGCTCATGAGGAAAAAAGTAGAAAGTACATGAGGAAATATCACACCTTGAGGGAATCAGGTAACACACACGTTTGGAAGAAATTGCTCTCTTGGAACTTGAGATAATGAAGCAAAAAAAGAGTCCATGCAATGATCACTGCATTCTTAAAATACTTTTTAGAAAAAATCAAGAAAGGAATAGTTGTAGGTAATAGGAAAAGGCAATAGCAGAATGAATTGTAGACTAAAAAAGGAATAAAATAAGACCTTTGGCAATATAGAAAGAAGTCACAAAACCCGAAATCCACGAGGTACTTATAGAGTACATTTTGTAAGAAAGCTGAAAAGATTTCCAGTAGTGGAGACACAAGGAAAGTACCTAGGATGCAGCCCAGAGGATAGTGAGGTGGGAACTATGAAATAAGAGAAAATAAGGAAGGATGATAGTGTGGTGAAGCAAGAACATTAGAGTCAGCATTCAAATGCACGGAGCAATTCTTCTCCCTCAGACTCCAGCCAGGGTCGTAATAGAACATGTGTGTGATACAATAGTGCAGAAACGGTGAAATATTGAAGATGAACATGTACATGCACATCCATTTCTGGGGAAGGGATGAAGAGGGTAGGTTAAAGAGAACATAGAAATTTATTTTGTTGTCTACAATTCTATCTTCTTGAATGCACTGGGCCACATTATATGCATTTTGTTTTGTTCTTGCAAATCTTAATAGCTCAAACATTTATCATTTGTTTAAGTCACCTGTCACTCATATGTCATTCATATTTGTGTGCTCTGTCATTTATACACGTGTGTACGCATATGTATGACATGTAAGTATTGTGTTTATATATTTGTACATGTATCTCTTTCACATATATACATACATGAATGGATCTGTGTATCTGTGTTTGGAATTTGTATATTCAACCAGATACAAATCAAGAACTTTATTCTGAAAAAAGTTGTCATGCCCGCACTGAATATTTGCAGTCTTCATTTCCTGACATTATTCCCTAACTATACTTTGCAATTTGCTGTCTGGAACCCATGTCTACACATTCCTGGCGATGAATGCTTCTTCTTCTGCTCATGCAGGTCTAGATGTCACTGAATGGCAAACAGAATGTCTTTCTCCCAACATGGTCTTTTTGGGAATATTTCCCTCAATTGAGAATAGCCCTTTGTATGTTGGAATATGCTCCTATCATTAGTCAAAGCTTATTTTCAGATCACAGTAGTCCGTAGCGAATGAGTTTTCTGGGTTAAAGAGTAGCAGAACATAAATGGAAGGCACCTTGGGTAGCAGCTGGCCTCAGGTGCACCACTGCTAGCTTTCAGCTCATTAATCTAGACGGATGCCCTTGAAAGGCCACAGGCCAGACATGGTAGATTATAGAGCTATAGCTAGGGTGTACAGTGACCAGGGTGAAGAAGAAGTGTCCACCTGTCAATTTGGAGATGAATGATGGTATCCTGTCAGCCCTGTATAGACAAAGCAATAGTGTACCCTTGCTTTAGACATTTGGAGTGGCTATTAGCTAGATACTCAAATGAAGCCTAGGGATGACTCTCTCTTTGCCTTCTTACTCATATCCACTATCATGAACTGAGATACACTCATCCATCTGCTATTCTGCAGAACACCTTCTGGGGGGATTCTTCCAGGTCATATTCTAGACCCTGCTTCATTCAGTCACCCAGAACCCCATCTCTCCTTCAGTTTTTACTTGTTATTTACACACAGTATTAACAGGCATAAATAGGCAAAATCAAAACAAATCAAAATAACAGTAGCAACAAAGCCACAGCTCTCACCATTCCTTCAAAGTCATGGTTCTCACAGGAGAGGCATTCACTCCCGTGTTTCTGCAGTGTTAGCCCCAGCTCCTTCTTCAGTCCGCTGCAACTCTGCTCGTTGCTACACCTGAATTTGTGCTGGGAATGACATATCAGTCACAACCTCCAAAACACAATATTTGCTTCTGTGAGAGATTTTTCTGGAAAGGCCTCCCTTCTTGGTGCTACTTGGTCCCTTCCTTCCTCCCTCCCTTCTTCCGTCCTTCCTTCCTTCCCTTTTCCTTTCTTTCTGTCTCTTCCCTCTTGTTTGCTCAGTTCCTTTTGGTTTCTCTCGTCCTTCTATTTTCTTCTGGTATTCCTCCAGTGCTCTACCTGACAGGTTTCTTTTTCTCAACATCATTTGCTTTGTTTCTGATCCTATCATTTTCTCTCAGTCAATCCTCATTCTCTTCCCTGCTTCCTCTTGAACTCTACATTCACGTGTCAGTTAGCATCTGATGTGGGAACTGGTGGGCGGGAGAGAAACCTCCAGTTACAAACAACTTTGCTCAAATGCCCAAGTGACACTGACTCTTCACATAGGAGCTGAACTCACCTCTGTCATCTGTCCCACATGCTCGTCCCGATTCAGATCATAGTTAGATAGTTAGTGGCACCCATACTACTGCCCACAGGTGGAGGTTGCACACAGACTCTTAAATATGTTTCTGCCCTAGGTTACCATGTTTGGCACCTTTGCATTTTCAACTTGTTTGGTCCCCTCTCCCCCTTTTTTGTCCTCACTAACCTATCTCAAGCCTTTCATTAGGATTACTGCCACAGCCTGAGTTTCTTGACTTGGGAATTTGTAAAGGTGTCTCCCTATCTTATGTTCCCATTAACTCTTTACATTGACCTATCGAGACACACCGTTCCATGATTTAAATACTTAAGGTTCCTTACAGTCTTTGGGATGGAGCCCAGGTTTCTCATTTCTCAACATTTTATTCACGGCCCTTTAACTTGTGTATACATAATTTTTCTGCAACATTTCATCGAAACTGCCCCAAAGTCTGAGGACCTGCCTGTCCTCTCCTCTCCTCTCCTCTCTTATCTTCACCTCTCCTCCCCTCCCCTCTCCTTCCCTCCCCACTCCTTCTCCTCCTCCTCCTCTCTCTCTCTCTCTCACACATACATACACCTCTGCATCTGCTCCATTTCTACTATGTAGGGAACCTGCTAAATGACACTTGTTTGAATTAGTTCCCTTTTAAGAAGCATCGTTAATTTATTTCCTAAACCTCTCCCATTGCCACATCCCACGGAATTTTTGCCACAGTGTGTTATGCTCATCTTTGAACCAATATTGTCCTTGGAAGGCTTCTTTTGCTGGGGGTAGACCACTCAGATAACGCTTGGGTTTGTTTCTCATGTATCACACAGTGTCTGGAAGAGACAAGAAGGCTCCCAGAATGGTTGTCTTTGCCTTAAATTGCCTTAGATTCTTTGTATTCAGTTCATTGTTTTTATTTCCAGGTGAAACCAGATACTCTCCTTTAAAACCACCTTTGCTCTGTTATTCAAAGTGAATTTGAGTTCAAGGTCATACTTTTGTCCTTTGAGACCTCTCACATTGGGGCCAAATTTGGCACCTTTTGTCTAAATTGGAGGGATGAGATATTGAACCCTCTCCTTTTATTTTCCGGCTTCTTAAACTTATATTTTGGTTTAGCGTTATCTTTTTTGCTTTTCCCATCTAACTTTGTTTTCTTCAAACCCTCTGTCCCTTTAGTTGGATCCATTTCCTCATTTCTCTCATGCTGAAACTAAAATCAACCTGTCACCTTTTGTTCTTTTCTGTCAGTCAATCTCTGGCCTATGACAGATTAATGTTGACAAGCTTTTGTATTCAATAAAAAGAAAAATAGATTCTCTCTGTGCTTGAAAGGGGAGCACTCAGCACACAAACAAGTTGAGGAAAAGGCTATCACAAAGAAGTCAGAAAAAGAGAATGAGCATAGATTTATTGCATTCTAGCAATTCTGCTAAAGTCAGATCAAGTAACTAATCATTCACGTTACTTGCAGACTTTTCCCTCGTAATGCTGCTTAACTTCCAAAACAAGGGAGATTTATGGTGTCTGAAACTGATCTCTAAATACTAACATCTTTTTGCTGAATGGAAGGGGAAGACCCGTGGAGTGCTCACTCTGCCATGCTCTTATGAGCATAAACGCTTATTGCAACATTTTGAGACAAATGTAAGTCTCAAAAATTACATGACAGTAAGTTTAAGTCAGAAAAATAGAGACATATGCTTTCCAAATTTGTGTAAACAGTTTGCAGAGTAATAATAGAATATTAATAGAATATGCATAGACTAAAATGTCTTGATTACAGAGGAGGAACACTAAAATCCTCCTGGGTTAGAGCTGGGTTAGAAGTCTGGCTCTTTAGCTTAGCAGGCACTTGACCTTGGACAGAACCTTCGGGTCTTTAGATGTTATCTATCTAAGAATTAAAAAGAGTGATAGATTAAAGAATTCATCACAGTTCCTAATAAACTAAATAAGCAGGATGCAAGACTAAACTATGCCCGCCACCAAGCAAGCCCATTCTCCTCTTTTCTATTCTCCTTTTCGTATTCCTGTTCTCAAAGCATTTTCTCACCGCTTCTGAAATTAATACTTTCAAATTGCATTTTTGACCATTAGCAGGGGATGAAATAAACGTAATGATCTCTACTAAAGGGCATAACAAACCAATTATGTGTCTTCTACTTCAATAACTGAAGGAGGGTTCATCTGTATTTCTGTGCTTTGATTTGTTAAATAAAAAAACTGCCTGGGCCATTTGATAGGGCAGGACTTAGATAGGTGGGGAAAAGAAAAGAGGATGCTGGGAAGAAGACTGGGTCAGAGCCAGTCGCCATGAAGCTCCCGCTCCAGATGGATGCATCTTAGAACAGTCCAGTAAGATCACCACCTTGTGGTGACATACAGACTTTTATAATGGGTTAGTTTAGATGTGAGAGGTAGCCAAGAAAAGGCTAGCGATAATGGGCAAGGCAGTATTTGAATTAATACAGTTCTCATGTGGTTATTTGGGGCATAAGCAAGCAACCAGCGGCTGAGCGGCTGGGGAACACAACACGCACCTCTCCCCCGCTAATTACAACAAATAACTAGATGAGATTTTTCAGAAGTACCAATTTTTGATAAATGATGTTGCTAAACACCATTTTGTTAGACTAGAATAGAGATCAAAGTCCAAGATACAGACTTTTAAATATATGGAAGTTTAATGTTACTATGTGGCATTATTTTTAGTCTTTCTTATTTTTCTTTCCCCCTTCATTTTTAGTTTTGAAAATCTATTATAGTCCACACATCTACACTGCTTTCAATTAATTAATTAATAAGTGTTTCTTCTATACTTTAAACTCTGTTTCTCCAGCCCCTGAGACTTGGGTAGTTTCTACATTATTGCTGGCAGGAACATTTCTGTCCCAATGGGGATTGCAAGCCTTGTTCTCCGGGGCAGGTGTCTGGGAGAGTAATTACTGGGTCATAGGGCACCCACATTCCTGTTCTTCACAAAGTGCCACCAATGCTTTTTACCATAGCTGAGTTGGATCATTAGCTGTGCATGGGAATTCAGTCTCCGGATAATTGTTTGACACTTAATTTTGGTCACCCATTTTGACTATTTTGTCATATGGGTAGTTTATTCTGTCTGTGTTTTAATTATCATAAGCTTACATTTCTAATAGTTTAATCATATTTTCATAGCAGTCTTTTATGTATCTTCTGTTCACACATTCTTTGTCTGGATTCATATGCTTTCCCTTGAACCCCTGACTCATTGTGGAGTTGGAACCATGCACTAATAGCATGCTATCATTTTTGTCAGCTTTGTGGACACACACCTGCTTCCCCTTATTGCTTCCGAGTTTGAACCGCAATTTTCCTTTTCAGTTTATCTTAAGCCTCCAAATATATGATTTAAAACTTAGCTAATTGTTTTACCTTACATTTCCTTAACAAACTCTCCAACTGAACCACCAGCAGGGCTGCTGAAATTTCTACCTTTGAGGTTTTAAAACAAGAACTTCTATCTTCTTACAATTATGTCTTCCCACTGCCCCACTAGTGAACTTCCTACTTGTTTCCTAGAACATCGGTGAAGAGGTTTCAGGACTTCTTTGACACGCAACTAGAGACACAATTCTGTCTTGGACGAATGTATACACTGGTGAGTTAAACCACACAGTTGTATACTGAAATTGCTGAAAGACATTTAATAGTTACTGCTGCCTACATAAACCTCTTTGTTTCTGGCATAAGCGCCCTCCTTGGCTCTGTCTTGTTGGAGGATAGGCATCACAAACTTAGAGCATGGAGGTCAAGAACGTGGACTTTGTGCCTAGTGCTGACTTTGATTCTTAGTAGCTGTGTAGTTTCTGGGAAGTTCCATAAGTCTGCCTCAGGTTATCTGAATTATGAGAATGAAATAGATTGTTATATCTAAGTCACAAAGAAGAATTCCTGGAAAGCTCTAGGTATATAGTATAACAAATTAACCAATACTGTAAGCATTAATTCCCCTCTATTTCATCCGAGTCACATGTTCTACGTATTAACAATATATTTTAGTCAAATTACCTCACTGTCTATGTAGCTATGATAATGGATGAAATGAGAACGGCAGTTAAAATGGACAGGTATGTGTGAATCCATTTTCCATTTCTCCTTTGTCTACCTTTTTCTTGGCCCATAGAAATGGAAGTTCACAGACATGAGGAGGGGGAGTGTACGAATCTTTCTTCTCCTGGTCACAGTCACCATTGAGGTGGAAAGCTCCATTAATTGCTGAGCTGTCAGCTGTTCTTTCTAGTTAGCTTTACTGCAACCCCAAATCTTTTCCCTTCTGATGGCCTGGCACTATGGAGGGATCTGCTCATTCTAGAGAATTAGACAAAACATATTGTCCCTGGGTTTTTCTTTTGTGTGCAAACTAAATTCTTGGAAATGATATTATACTATTGATAAAGCTGATGTTTTGTTCTTACTGGATTTCTGTGTTTTGTTGCTTCATTATCAGAGGAGTCCCAATAAAAGGGAAGATACATAATAAGGCAACGAATAAATATGGTTCTGCAGAGAGGAAGGGAGGTGAAAATTTTTAAATGAAAGACTGTGCATTTATCTGCTTGCTTCTCAAAATAATAAAGTTAACAGAATGCCAGTGACATTGGATGCATAGAAACTGAATTTTATTCAAGGGCAAAAGGTACTTAGAATGGAAGAGGTAAGAACCATATGTTTTGATTTATCGGAAGGCCCTACATTCCTAACATTTAGTTCAGTGTAGTGTTTTCTTAGGCAAAGATATCTTAGCTGGGATAATTAATTATATAATCACATAAGGATAATGCAAAAAATAAGGGTAGTTTTGGTGCTTTTAGACAGAAACAAAGCAGTGGGTTCATGAGGAATTGAACTTAAATGAGGAATAACTTCTTGATTTTAGTTTTGAATATCACCTGAAAGAAGCAAATGTGTATATATATATATATGTATATATATGTATATAAATATAATCACCAATGCAAGGGTAGCTGAAGGGATTGTTTTCATCGTCCGTTTCAGTTGTTTTAACATGTTGTTCTTTGGATGGCAGCTTCAGTGTGACCTAGGAATTTGTTAAAAATGGGAATTCTTGGTATTTACTGTGAATCCAGTGATCGGGTCTTCATCAGGACCTAGACATCAATGTCTTAGTCTCTCAGATGAGTCTGATATATACAGGTGTTTAAGAACTGTGGTGTCGTTTATAGACAATAGCTGTGAAGTGGGGGTAGTATTGTGGCATAATCTTGCTTCCAGTCCCACCTAGTTCATTTATGCTAGAATGTTTATCCTGTGAAAGATAGAGTAAATCATAGAAACTAAGTAAAGCAAGCCCTTATCCTTGAAAAACACTATGGTCTAGTTGGAAAAAAATGTACACACACCCACAGAAACTTGTGTTATATTAGAAGGTGATAAGTAAAAAAGACTGATGAAGTTGTCCATTGGAGGTAGGAGGTAATTCCCATTAGCTAGTACATTTAAGAAATACTTCTTGGGGAACATTGAACTGCAAGAGAGCAGATGGCAAAAGGCAGAAACAAGAGTCTGACCAAGGAGACAAGATAACTCTACCCAGGATGGGAAGCCCCTGACAAAAGTAGTGTTGACAGGATGAGGAATTACACCAGGCTACTGAAAAAATGCGCTGAAGTAAGACATGTTTTGGAAATGTGGAATTGAATAAAGGGAAACAAAGTTATCTCACGTACACACTTCTGAGTCTCTGAAAAGCCACTGAATCATATGCTGCTCTAAAGAGGATTAAGGTGCTACAAATTTTGGTAGACCTCAGAGAATCATAGGTAAACAGAGGATTTGACCCCTGAGAACTCTGACATGAAAAGTAATCAAGGTAATCAGTAACCTCTTATGCATATTACAGTACCCAGCCCAACTACCATGTCTGATGTACTTGTAGAATCTCAGCTATCACTGGTGGCGTAGATCAAAGTGATGCTCAGAGAGATGTCCATATAATCCATGTCTCTTTGGTTTTGATTAAGATAGAACGTGAGACAATCACAGTGTCTCACTTGAGGAACAATTGTAGATTAATGATATTCATTGTGTGTGAATTGTAGCTTACTTGTTAGGTTCTTGTCTCTATGATAAACATGAAAAAGAAAACACAAATAGTGGCAGATTCCACTTTCAAGGTGGCATCTGTAAGAATTAAATCCACAGAATCAGAGATTCCAATAGCTGTTGCAAAGGCCTGTTAGAGAGTTATCACACAAGGACTCAATTATAGCATATGAGTAAGTTCTAGAGATCTGCTAAACTATACAATTCTTATAGTTACCAATATGTTATGACATGCACTTCAACATTGGTAGAAGGTAGATCTTATGGTAAGTGGTTCTCAACTTTCCTAATGCTGCAACCCTTTAATACAGCTCCTCATATTGTGGTGCCCCCAGCCATAAAATTATTTTCATTGTTACTTCATAACTATAATTTTGCTAATGCTATGAATAATAATGTAGAATCTGTGTTTTCCAATGGTCTTAGGTGACCCACATGAGAGGGTCATTCAACCCCCGAAGGGGTCATGACCCACAGGTTGAGAACCACTGTCACTGTGTTAAGTGTTTTTACCCCAAAACACAAAAAACAAAATAGGAGATGCAAGGAAACTTTGGAAAGTTTCAGATATAGCTATGACTGCATTATGGTCATAGATTTTGGCATGTATTAAAATTTATCAGTTAGTATAAATAAAACTGTATAGTTAGTTGTATATAAATTATGCCTTAATAAATTTATATATGAAAAAGAAAGTTTTACTAATTTTGCACAGTAGCTGAAATGAAGACTGAGTCTATAGTTGCCTATAATTGTTACCTAGATCTATCTGAATTCTGCAGGAGTCTCAGAACAGTAAGCAGAGACATGATAGCAATATCTGCCGTGCATAATTAGAATGCTGATAGTGGCAATAACGTCTAACTGGTTCCCCACACCAGTGACAAAGCCCTTTTCAATTTACTGTTTTGGCCAGAAGTGGGAGGCCAGTTGGTTCAGAATGTCTTCACTGGGTTTTTCTTAAAACGAAACAACCGAAAGTAGTGGCAATGCCAGCTGCCACTTAAACAGTCTACAATACATCGTCAAACCCTGGAGAAGTCACCACTGAGCAGGTGCCTAGACCCAAACTGGATGATGTTAAGACTTATTTTTTCCAATTGGGCCATCATCAGCCCCCACTTTAACAGTGAAGCCCCAATGATGCCTGTTTTCTCTGAATTTCAAAGCGTACTGCTTGCCCCAGCCCTTTAAATGCCTGACCTTCCCTTTCCTCAGTACTTACATGAATATATGGTAGAAGGCCCCTTTGGGAAAGGACCAGTAAAATGCAGCATCTTTTCTTCCAGGGGCTTAGTAAATATTTCAATGTTTCAGGTATAAACTACAGAATGGGAAAAGATCTTCACCAACGCCACCTCAGACAGAGGTCTGATCTCCAAAATATACAAAGAACTCAAGAAATTCATCATCAAAAGAACAAATAACCCAATAAAAAAATGGAATACATACCTAAACAGAGAACTCTCAACAGAGGAATCAAAAATAGCTGAAAGAAACTTAATCTTGACCACATTTGCCATTTAGGGCACTGCCATTCCTATGAATACTGACAAATTTTTATATTACTTCCTTTGAAGATTTGGTCAGCTGATGAGTACCTCCACCGAACAGTTCTATGATGCCACCATCTCTCTTTCAGGTGTGTTTTTGATGTTCATGCATCTGCCTGGCTTCCCATGGTGCATAATTGATTGGTATGCTGTCTGACACTGCATATGAACATCATTTATGATGCACTTTCTTCAGACTCTTTATTCCTTTCTTTGCCATTTTCCAGGCCAACTCAAGCACATCTAATTCACTCAGTATTGGCTATTGCTTTTTCCAGACATTTAAGAGTTATCTGAAAGGGAGCTTCCTCTTGTCTCTGACATTCTTGTCAAGGGGTTAAATCCTCTATATTGAAGAAAATGAATCCTTTCTCTTCTAATCCTAAATTAGTAACCTGTCAATCAAACAACCTTAAAATTCAACCCCAGAGGTGGTTCTCAGGCTCCTGCAAATATATACTAACTAATTCCTGCATTTCTTTCATATATCATCTTTCTCTTCCTCCTTAGACCCTGAAGGCTGCTAGCAGGTTTGTGGTGTACCTTTATCACAGGAAACATTTGCATTGCGGGATTAGGTCTCTACATAATTTTTCTATTTTTTCTTTTCCTTTATTTTTCTTTTCTTTTTTAGTTTTTTTGAGACAGGGTTTCCAGTAGCTATTGAGCCAGTCCTGGAACTTGCTCTGTAAACAAGGCTGGTCTTGAACTCACAGAGATCTGCCTGCCTCTGCCTCTCAAGTGCTGGTTTAAAGGTATGTGCCACTATTGCCAGACCTCTACATAATTTTTATGAGAGAAGTATAAGCCCACTTTAGAAAAAAGTGAGATTAAAATTTAAACTTAACGAGTTTACAGCTGAGAGGATTTTCAGAGCCCATATCCAGAGGTATCCATCCAAGTATCTTCATCTACATTTTAGGGTCATAACCATAGCACCTGTGTTTTTTTTTTTTAATTTGGGTTTCTTTTTGGTCATTCATCTGTCCTCACTGAAGGGAGTATTTGTCCCTTGGTGAGCAATTGAGGTTATCTTACTTTCATCTTTAAAACTACTGCCTATCCATAACTCTCAATTTCTTATTTTCCTTTTGTAGAACATCCATCTACCTTAGCATTAACTTCGTAACTCCTTATCTCCCTAGAGATGGCTCCCATCATCTCCATCAAAGTCCATGCACCTACATATTCTATATCTCCTAGATCACCATTATTAAACCTGTAGTTATTGGGCCATCATCATCTTGCTGGGATTCAGCATCACTCACACTCCAGGCAAGGTATTTCTTTGTCTTCTTGGAAGTCAGTCGCCTGTATAAAAGTCCATCCCTCCACCTGTTTGCCCATATGCCAGTTCTCATTGGTTAAGTCCGATCCTGAACAGGTAAATGCTAAGATGAGAGAAGAGGAAAGAATTTTGGAGGAGGTGGTGGGTGCTTGAATATGAGATATCCTCTGAGCTATCATGTTGTAAAGACTGATCAGGTTGCCAACTAATGGGACTTTAAAAGATGATTAGATCATGATGCAATACATTGTTATCCACTGATGGATTCAGAATTAGACATCATTGCTGGGAAGTTTTAGAGACTAGAAGATGAAATCTTATTGCAGGAACTTTAAAGGACATCTTGTGTTCCTAGATGCCCATTTCTCTGCTTCCTGGCCACCAAAAGCTAGTGGTTCTTCTCGGTCATGCTCTCTGATGTAATATTTAAACCTTGGCTCGGGCCCTCAACAGTGAATTCAACTAATTGTGAACTTAAACTCAAATTATGATCCACAAAAGAAAAACTATCTGAGTATTAAACTGTTTATATTATGGTTTTAATTTTTTTTCCACTAGCTACCATTTCAGCCTGATAGATTTTTGTGTAACCCCACATATATAGCTATATAAAATGTGTATCTAAATCAAATAGTTACTGATAATGAGTTATAGAGATATGTACTCTAAAATAATGTTATACATAGTATATATATGTATATGTACCATATACGTTAACAATGGAAACAAATGTACCTTTTAATAAAATAGATGTACTTTCTTTCACATAAAATTAAATCTTGACTGTGTATTTGACAGAAAAGGAAACAGAGCATCTTCAACAATTTCTCAGAGTTGATCAATATTTTGCATTTATAATCATCAACATTGAGAAAACTGCCTCATACAAATACATAGTACAAAACAACAGAAGTATGTTTAAGGGCACTTTAAAAGTTGTTGGATATTGTGTTCTAATTCTAAGCTAAAACTTGTTGAAAGAATTTTAGTGAAACTAGGTCAAAATCTATCTTTAAAATCAACACCATAACAATATAACAAAGTTATCCTGAATTGAAACCTGTAAGCTAAGAATTGGTGGCTGGACTATATTAAATGTCTTCTATAACAAGAAGACTGAATGTACAGTAAAAAACACTGTAGTTTGTAACATATACTAGCCTTTTCGAATATTTATTTACTTGAGTGTGTGTACTTATGTGCATGTTTGTGTATCTCATACATGTAGTGACCATGTAAGCCAGAAGACGGTGTCAAACTCCTGTTAGCTACCATATGGGTTCTGGGAGTTGAACCTAGGTCCTCTGGAAAAGCAGCAAGTGCTTCTAATCACTGAGGCATTTCTCCAACACTAATATATAGTAGTCTTGAATATAGACAAGGAATTTCAGACAGCGTTTGTGGATGTTGCAGAGTATACCTGTTATGCCTTTGTTAGGAACTAAGGCCAATGAGGTCATGTGATACAACACAAGTGAGTCCTGCTGGTAACACCTTGAATTCTTTCTGTGTTTGAGTCATAATTCAGTTTTGGTGGTCATGAATCCAGATTATTTTTTAACTGTTGCCTCATTTTTGTGACCAGTAGGTTTAGTGATGAGCCTTACGGGAATTGCAACCCTGAGTAAGAAGCTATAATTTATGTGAGATATGATATATTGCCATGGCAATGAAAAACTCTCATGAAGGAATGGTGAGTGATTTGAAGGACAGACTGAAGGAATCAGGAGGTGCAGAGCCTTGAGACCATAGTGAGAAACCAAAATTGGCAAAGGACAGGGTAAGGGGAACAATTTGGGTAGGAAGAGCCTCAGATTACAGTGAAGCTCAACAACATTTTTGTTGAGTTGATATGGAACAGAAAGTCGGAGTTATTGATCAGAAGGGCCCTGCATCTTGTGTTTGTTCTTTTGCAGTGCTCATTCACTGGCTGTTAGAGGCTCATGGGAAATTTCTCAGTAGAAATATTGTTCATTGTAGACCTATATTTTTATAACAGACCCAAGTGGTGCATTTTGTGGCTGCTACAGTCTTGCATTTCTAAGTTTATGTGATGGTGGATTTTGCTTACAAATAATTTCCAGTAGATGATCTATTAAATATACTTCTAAAAAAAACATGGGCATAAGTTTCAGGTGCTAATATTAATCACTTTTGCAGTGCATGTTATACTTCACTTGATGTTCTCGGTTCTTAAGTTTTTTCATTGATTTTTGTTCAGCAGGAATCTCTGTGTTTTATTATTCTTTTAAACAAATATCTATACTTCAGATTAGTACATGTCAGAACTTTTCAAAGGTTCTAAGTCAGCTCAGGATGCTGGGAAATATCATAAATCAGGTGGTTTATTTTACTGATATTTTTACCTGTGTGTGGAACGAGAAGCTTGCATATGGTGTGTGTATAATACACATTTGAATGTGAAGTTCATAAACTTGTGTGCTGTGGGAAAACGGTCTTGCGTCCTATGAAGACTTGTCACTTGTATTGCTTTAGTAAAATGCTGTTTGGACAGTAGCCAGACAACAAGTATAGGTGGGGTGAACAGAATAGGAGAATTCTGGGAAGAGGAAAGGCTCCATCTGCAGTCATCACCCATACACAGAGGAATCAAAATGAGAATGCCTCACTGATAAAAGGTACCAAGTCACATGGCTAACACAGACAGAATTATGGGTTAATGTACGATGTAAGAGTTAGTTAATAAGAAAGCCTGAGCTAATAGGCCAACCAGTTTATAATTAATGTAGGCTTCTATGTGTTTCTTTGGGACAGAAACCTCTGTCAACACTTGTGCATCTGGAGACCAGAGGAGGGCATTGGGAGAAATTCCTGTATCACTCATTGTCTTATTCTCTTGAGAGAAGTCTCTCACTAAAGTAGAAACTCCCCATTTCAACCAAGTTGCTGGACAGTGAGCTCCCAGAATCCACCTGTCTCTGCTTGTCAATACTGAGTTTGCAGGCCCATGTAGCCATGCCTGATTTTTTTATCTGGGTGTGGGGATCTGAATTAATTTCCCCATGCTTTCACAGCAAGTATTATTTTTCCTTTTATTGAAATTAGAGTATTTTCTCATACAATATATCCTAATCATAGTATCCCCTCCCTCTACTCCTCCTAGTTCCTCCCCACCTCACCTCACTGTATGTATTAACTCCCTTTCTGTCTCTCATTAGAAAAGAGCATGCTCTTAAGAGATAACAACTAAACATGACAAAATAAAACATAATAGCATAAAGCATAATCTATCACATCAAAGTTGGACAAGGAAACACAACAGAAAGAAGAATCCTAAGGGCAGGCACAAGAGTCAGAGCCCCTCCTTCTCATATTCAGGAATCCCATACAATACTGAGCTAAAAGCTATAATATATACATAGTGGACCTGGTGCGTACCCATGATGGTTCTGTGCTACAGCAAGTACTGCTACCCTCTAAGCTATCCAGCCTGTTAAATGGATGGTTTAAATATATTTCATTACTTATATTTGTGAGTAGGAAAAGTTTAAGATCAAGATTGGGGCCAGTTTGCTGTCTTGTAGAAAGGTTCTTCTTGGATTGGAGTTCACCATCTTCTGGATTCACATGGTGAGGCAGGAATCAATCCCTATGTCTCTTCCTATATTGCTACCAATCCTTCTCCTGTGGCTCCATCCTATGTCTTATAAATGTCTCTCAAAGGCCACATATCCAAATAGTATCACACTGTGTATTACGGCTTTAAAACTTGAACTCAGGGTAGACACAAAGGTTCAGTCTATATCAGATTCTGTAATTTATTTGCAGCATTACATTTGAAACAGGAAATTTTATACACATTTTACAAACTGTAAAACTGAAGCTTAGGATTATATGATTTTAAGGGGCAGAAGAGATGGCTTAGTGGTTTCATGTTGAGGTTCAGCCTCAATAAAAATACCTCTTGCCAGGTTAGGGGTGTGTGAATTTAGAAATATAAGTAAAGAATATGGAGACACATAAAAATAATAAGACAAACCCTAGAATAATATTGGGAGGGCATTCCAGTCATAACTGAAATTTTCTGTGTTTATTTTTCCATAGCTTTTTAAACCAGTGTAAATGGGGGTGGGGGGGGAAGGTAGCAAAAGACTTTATTAACATGATACATAGGGCAACTCAAACAGCCAATGACTTTATTACTCTTAGACATCAAATCATTAGCATTCTGTTGTCTAGGTAGTGAAGCTGCTCTAGATCACATGTGCTGAAGGCCGCCCCTCCCCAGATGTCCTCATAGTTACAAAAGAAGTAACAGAAGTATGTTTGCATATCCTGACCATCTGTCAGGATTGAATGGAACTACCTTAATGTCAAAAGAATCAAGTAATCTCATCCTGAGTTGGGACATGCAACTACACTTGTTGATCATTTGAGCAACCTCCAAAT
The DNA here is from genome assembly GCA_028555095.1 of Dicrostonyx torquatus. Taxonomy (NCBI): domain Eukaryota; kingdom Metazoa; phylum Chordata; class Mammalia; order Rodentia; family Cricetidae; genus Dicrostonyx; species Dicrostonyx torquatus. The sequence goes on along the minus strand of JAQHUG010000117.1, from coordinate 1,270,504 downwards.
TCTGATCATCAGACAAGGTGGAAATACGCCCACATTTTTGGACCTCCACAGTTTAGAACCCTCATTGCTGTTGCCAAGGACCCTGGTTTGGTTCCCAGTACCCATGCTGGGAAGCTTACAACAACACAACCATCAGATTCTAGAATCTGATGCCATTTGTTTGCTCTGTGGACACCTGTACACACACACACACATTTTAAAAAGAGCCACATGATTTGCCAAAGCTCATTAAATATGTATGTCAGATACTGGACCCAAGCTTCCAGCTCTGTTCATTCTCCATTCACTGCAGTGCTGCCTTGTGAGCATTACTGATACTGAGACTCCACAATTAGCCTTTGGAAGCTACTATTGAAATGCATCTAGTAAGTTACTGTTAATAAAGGAAACTGTATCTCTGATGTTTCAGAGCTTGTATGTTTCAATTAAGCGGACTCTGATATTTAGACAGTGCACTCACACATGATTGATTCTCTGAAGATACATTTGTACTGCAAATCTCATGCGGAAATTTTCATGTACACTCTCCATTCCTTACACATAAAATTTACAGCTGGTTGTACTTTAGAATATATCTTCATTTTAAACAACCTTGACTTTGTAGTATACTAATTGATGCATTGGCAACCAATTGGGGTTGGATTCATAAAGTTTAAAGCCATAGTGCCTTGGGCACATAGACTCTCATTAGCAGTGGGATCCTTAAGAAGTTCCTTTACTTCTTCTCTGAAGCATCATCTCTCTCACCAGCAGAAGAGATGATTCTAATACCTTACCCACAGGGTTATTCATGAGACCAAAAGCAATAGAAATTAAACTACCCAACACAGCCTGATCAAAGATGTGGTCAAAATTCTGTTAAATGTATTAAATTATTAAGTATAGTTCTTAACAGAATGTGAATTTCAAATGCTTGCAGAATGAGCCTGTACTCATTAACACAGGCTGGCTTCCTTCAGATATGCATCCTGCTGCTTTTAACATGAAGTCCAAAAAGGTTAAACTTCATGTTAAAGCCAGCCTGGCTCATCTGTCAGTGTCCCACTGGCTAAAGGGCCTGGCTCATCTCTCAGTCTGTCCCAGGGGGTTAGTTGTATGATTCCAGAAAAGACACTTTCTTCTGTAGGCACAAATTTTCCCTCTTGTTATAAGATGGGAGAAATTCTCAAGTTCAGGGCTGTAAATGGGTGCTGAATTAGCACATGTAAATTTATTTTAAAGGTCATTTAAAGGTTGTTCCTCTGCAATTCCATTTTATAGCATTTTGCTTATTGGTATAACACTACCTACTATAAAAATAAACCCATGGTCTTTAGCAGTTTAATACAAAGAAGTGTGTTTCTTGTGTAACTGTGTGATACCAGGCCTCCTGCTACTCATATGGCAGTCTTTGTGGGCATTTCATTCTTTTTCATCTTGTTGCTCTGTCATCACTTGGTTGAGTTCCTTTGTTTCCAGCTAGCAAACAGAGAAACTACACGCAGAGTGGCACACACCTCTTTCTTAGATCCTAATGACTAGATCATGGTCAAAAGGCACACCCAGGTTCAAAAAGCTGTGGAGAACACATTCTTTTAGTAGGTAGTGGTCATATCCCGGGGCAGCTTTATGATGAAATGGAAGCGCCCACTTTTATTTGGGGGGGGTGTGGACAGACAACTATCTCTACCTTTGCCAGGCTAGGATGTCTGTGGATTGAAGAAATCTGTGCTCCTTTCCAAATATCATCTGACCCTATAGTTAAAGCCCAGAATATGATTTATTTAACTTCAATGTTAGAAAGATTCTTTTTCTGTTTTGACACTCTGAATTTAAATTCCACAGGCAAGAAAGAAAAACATCAGAAAAACTTATAAAAATTTATCTTTTATACGAATTCTTTACATTGTAGGTGGTAGAATATTGATCATCTTATGTCATGTCTTTGGATGGGTGGATGGAAACAAATTCTTTCATACCAAAATGAAGTATGTTTTGCAATTACTATTTATACCTAACTTTTGTTTTTTTTTTGAAAATGAGTTTTTCTGCGTAACAGTTCTGGCTGTCTTGGAACTCAAACTCACAGAAATTCAACTGCCTCTGCTTCCTCAGTGTGGGGATTAAAGGAGAGCACCACCACAGCCCAAATACTGAACTTTTAATCAGAATGCATTCCCTAGTTCTTCAACACATGTAGATTTTTATGTTATTTTTGAGAATAATGTTCTTATTGAGTGCTAATTGCATGCACCTACAGCTTTCAGAGAAGTGTTAATAGATACTGTCAAGCTGATAGCCTCCGCTCTGGTGTTATGCATGTGTTAATTTATAAGGTGACTGCAGGAACTTCACAAGCCCCTTATTTTGGCAGCTGCTTGATGATATGAATGATGAAAGAGATACAGATAGGCTGCTTCTGTTTACAAGGCTTCAACAAAGAAATGGCAGCAGGGATCTAGCACAGAGGTTTTTGTTGATAAAGGCTTTTAACAACTTACTTTAATTTCCTGAGCTCTTAGGGCTAGCAATGAAAGTACATGTTACCGCAGAAAAATATAGACGTTTAATTTTCTTAATACACATGTTCTCATTGGGAGAAATAGTACATGCAGTTGTGTAAAGCCATTTGGAGAGAACTCAGCCTTCTGTCTGTGTTGTGCAGCTTTGTATGGTCCCAACCTGTAGTAAGAGGTTAGCGGGCCATGTTCCCTGTGCCCCTGGCTCCCAGCTCCCAGCCCCAGGGCCTGCTTTTGGTCCCAGCTAGTTTATACCCTAAATAATTACACACAAACTGGATTCACTTAACATA
>JAQHUG010000117.1:1249874-1267128 GCA_028555095.1 Dicrostonyx torquatus | reverse complement strand
TTTTTTTTTTCAGGAAGTCTCCTTGCTGACCTGGAATTCTCTCTGTAGAGCAGGCTGGCCTTAAACTCACAGAGATCTACCTTCCTCTGCCTCCTGAGTGTTGGGATTTAAGGCGTGTTCCACCAGGACCAGCTTTTAGCTAGTTTCAAAATGGTAGTTCCGTGAAAAAAGAATAAGACACACTTAGTGGCAATTTAGAACGCATTGGGAATGCTCACCATCACAAACAAGAAGAGTATATTGGCTTTGGTCTGCATTTATGTGTGACAGAGGAGAGAACAAAAGCTTGTGCGGTGTGGTGGGAGCCTGGCTTCAGCCTTTGGAAAACCTGACTTCAGGTGATGCCTTGACACAGGTCCTCAGAGCGTGTGAGGACAAGGTCGCTGACTTGTAAGGTCCTTGCATTTTAACTTGTGTCAAGGAATTGGGCCCTATAGTTTTATGTAATATTTTTTTACTGAATGAACAAGCATATGGGAAATGTATACATTTTTTAAAAATCTAGTGATTCTATTATCTTTACTATTTGTATGATTTGTAATTATTAAAGTTTCGAGTAATATGACAAGTGGGTCCTAGACACTGTGGTTCATATTTTAAAGCATAGAATGTTTCTAATATTCCAAGCATTTTGTTAAATATGATGGAGGTCACTGAGTTATATAGTTTCTTTTTAGCTACACAGTTAATTTATTTATTTCTTTTTCAATTCCTATTTTAATTCTTTCACAGCATACAAAATTTATTTTATAGGGTATTAATTTTACAAGAAGCCTTATGCCTTTTCTATTTTCCCTTTTTTTTGGATTTTGTTAATCTAATGGGTATGTTTAAAATAGTGCATGTTTTAAAAGCAAACCCCTAATGTCTAGATGATCTTTGGAGGCATTCAAAAGGTACAGCAATATGAGTAGCATGGCAAAAGTTGCAGAAGGATGGTGGATTCTCAAGCAGGAAATTAGTGAGACTTTGTTTTACATTTAAGTTAGTCTACAGCTGAATGTGAATATTCTTGCTCCTCAGGAATCAGGTGCAGAAGCGCATAAAGCCCAACATACTTACCAACGCCATGCTACAGTTTTCTTTCTTTCTACCCTCTTAAAAGTTATATGAGCTCTTTGTCTCTATTCAATCCTGTTCCAGGTCACGTAGATTTACAAGATACAAAAATAGCATCATACAGTCTTTGCAGTAACACAAACCTGGAAAGCAGTCAAATGTTATACCAGAAGGTACTCCTCCTTTGTGCTCCATTGCAAGTATGCAGGACATGGAAATGATCTCTGTGGAAATGGGAGCAACTGTGGGCAGCACTGACATGTCCTCTGATTTATATAGAACATGGAAGCTGTGACTTGGTATAGTTTGGGTATCATTCCCGAGTTTTAGGTACTGGGAGGCTTGTCTTCATTGTGTCAAAAATGGGAAGTCTTGTGGCCTGGAAGATATTCCGAGTAATGGGAAAGAATTAGGTTGTTTTGACCATTGCTCTCAAAAAAGATTCGGTTTCTCATGGGTCTCTGGCTAGTTTCTAAAAAAAAATATATATATATATATATATATATATATATATATATATATATATATATATATATATATATATAGAGAGAGAGAGAGAGAGAGAGAGAAAGAGAGAGAGAGAGAGAGAGAGAGAAAGAGAGAGAGAGAGTGAGAGAGAGAGGGCGAGAGACAGAGAGACAGAGACAGAGAAGAAAGAGACATTGTCCCATGAATCTCTCCAGCATTCTAGAGTGGGTTGTAATCTCCCACTTTTGCACGTGACCATTTTCCTTTTTGGTTTTCAGCAGTGTTTTTGTACAGCCAAGGGGTCCTCATTAAAGTCTATACAGAATGGACCTGTTTTATCTTGAACTTTAAGCCTCACAAATCATGAGATGAACAAACCATTTTCTTTATATACTGTCCATCCTCCAGTATTTTGTTATAACAAGAGGAAATGGACTGAGACATAGAATCTGTGAAGTCTTGACAGTGTGGCTGTCAAGACAGCTGATACAGGCTGCAGCGTGGCTCTGCCCTAAGAAACAACCTGAAGATTAATACCATCTGTTGCTTATTGGAGGCCCATTCTGCTGTTGAGTGTAAGACAGGAGGATAAATTACAGTAACAGGCAGAGAAGTAGGAGGTCGTGCCAGTACCATATGGAGGAAGACAGGTCTGGAACGTACATCTGATAGGGGGTAGTCTTCCTCCTGCTTCCTAGATCATCCTCATTCCACCTTCACTGTTTGTCAAAAACACCACCTCTGAGGGGGGGGGACGGTTGATAATTTTAGGCCTGATATCTTAATGCTATCCATGGTAGAATCGTATTTTTCCTCATGAGTTAAAAAAAAAAGCCTTTCTTATTCCCCTCTTCTCCCCTCCCAACACTTCTCTCCACAAAGAACCAAGAAGGAAAAGAGTATCACAGAAATGATTGACATAACTCCATCAAATGCTTCTACCATCCTTCCAGAATAGATAGGCAATGCCAAAGGCAGGGAGAAACTAGTTTTGGTGGAAAAGGGGGTAAAAAAAGAGTCTGTTGTTAAGGACACATGGGATTAAATTCTAACTAAGACCTTTAGTGACCATGGGCCCACAGGAGGTTATTTGTTATACACGTTATAAAATTAATCTCATAATATGTCCCATGAAGAATTACTGCAAAAGAGTCAACCAGTCTTTTCATATAGCTGACATTAAGTTAGAAGTGCTTTTATTCGAGTAAGCATTTGATAATTTCCCCTTCTTTTCTCTTATCCCCAAACACCTCTTTCTTTCATGCTAAGTTGGTGTTTTTCTGTCAACTTAGCAGTTACACATGAATCTACTGATACTTTGATTATCATCTGCTACCCCAAAGCACTCTGCACCTGGCACAGCCTGGCAGGGCTTCCTGCCCCATGGCCTGGCTCTGCTGCAGCAATGATATTGTAGCTTTAAATTAAATCTCTATCTATCTTTCTATTTATCAATAAGACTCAGAAGTCAAAGGCTGGGGTTAAAACCCACTAGCTCAGAAAGTCTGAGTAGCAGTTAACTGACCTTGCTTTTGGCTGGAGACACAACTCTTCCCTTGTTTCAGAACCGAGAGAGCTCAAACTCTAGTCCCCACCCTTTTCTTCCTGTGTATCTTTTCTATCCAAATTGTTGGCTTCTATTGTCAGTTCCAGTCAGCTAGTCACGGGCTTTGCTCCCTGATTCAAGGTCTAACTTACCTTTAAGATTTATCATAATTCATGTCATCAAACTACCTTCAGACCAAGGAACAGTTCAAGGCTGAGTAGAGCTCATGGCTGTAAGTCCCATAGGATTTTGGTGACCTGGATAACAGAGGTCCATTAGCAGGCAACCTTCAAAAGTAATCTGGTGCTCTCCAATGGTACCCCAAGAAGGGTGTCATCATGGGATGCCTTCCCATTGATACCTGTAACGGTTTGTCATCCTTTATTTACAAAGAGGAGATACTCTACTGAAAAGCATACACAGTCATTTGTTACAAGTGAAGAATTGCTCTTATACAATGAAACTAGCACGAATGTCTATTTTGGAATTAGCTGTCATTTCATGACTTGAAGACACTCATGAACAGGGAGTGTTGGCCACAAACATAGAGAGAAAGTGTTAATGTCCTCAGATATATCCTCTTTTTCTCTACCTGGCTACTAAAAGTAAAATGTTAATACACATTCATATTCCTTCTAGTCTTTGTGCATTTTTTTTCCATTTTATTCTTCTTGAGGTGACCAGTGACCATGGGGAGGTGGATATGGGACTTGCTAATTTTACATATACATATGTAGACATCTGCAGGAAATATTTTGTGACAGAAAGATTTTTTTTTGGCATAGTCATTCATTCTAGAATTCTCCTACTCTTTGTTTAAAAAGACTTTCATCTTAATTTTTCATAATTTTCAATGTTTCTGAATACAATAGTTTATTGTTTAAAAAACTCAGGATGATCTGTGTGTTTTGGTACACTCCTATAATCCCAACACTCAGAAGACAGAGGCAGAAGGATTTCTGTGAGTACAAGGTCAGCCTGGTCAATAAAGTGAGTTTCAGGACAGCCAGGGCTGTTACACAGAGAAATCCCATCTTGAAAAGCAAAAACAGACAAACAAACAAGCAAAAACCTCAGGATGCCCTGACTACATCAATGAAATTCTGAGACTCTGTAAATGATGTAAATGGGAACAAAATCCAAATGAAGCAACTTTTCTAATTAGTCTATGACTTGATTTTAAGTTTTTTTCATGTATGTATAGGTGTGTATATCTGTATGAGTGTGTGCTGTTGTGTGGGTATCTACAAAGGCCAGAAGAAGGCACTGAGTACCCTGGAGCTGAGTTTTAATCTGCTGTGAGATGCCCCACATGGATGCTGAGAAACAAGCAGGCCCTCTGCATGATCAGTGACTGCTCTTGATTGGTGGTCCATCCCTCCAGCATCTATGATTTATTTGCAGTTTATAAAATGATTTCATATCCATTATTCTTAACAGCAAGTCGTTATTGTTACTGTTGATATTCTGGGAAAAGAATAGAGAGTCAAATAATTTATTTGTCAAGTAGAATGAAACTGGAAGTTGACATAATCGGAACTCAAACTACAATAATTTACACCTAAGCACCATGTACTTCCTTGTGACTACGCTGCAGCTCACATACTTTTTATTTTTAGAAAACTGAGTTCCAAATCTTAGGTTAAGAGCCAGAGAGGCAAGGATAGAAAAGGCATTCTTCTGGGAGGATTTGTCCTAGAGAGCACAGTTAGTTTAGTCCCAGAGTGCTCTGAAGATCTGGGACGTTTTTGATTAAGTAGGTGAAGGTTGATAAAAATTTGCCAGTGTTTTCCACTTTGGTTTTCTTCACTATTTGAACTTTAAAAGAAATGGAGTGTCACATAAAAGGTTGGCAGTATGGCTCCAGGCATTTGAGAAATCTTTTATTTCACTACCTAGAAATATAAAAATAATCAAATGATTCGTGGAAAACTAGTTGGTGGTAATATGCACAAAATAGAAAGTCTAAGTTGTGATGCAAGGGTGTATTTTATTCATGGAAGAAAATTTACAAATGAGACAGTACCATTGATAAGTGCATTGAGATTTAAAAGGGTTTTATTTTTACCAGTAATCCACTTGGCATTCCTCTGAACTCAGTGATTTAATTTTTAGTGTGTTTATGAGTAGTGGATCTTTTATTCAAAATATTTTTCCAGAGTAGTAGTATATACTGTGCGAGAGTGTGGGGATGGTAGAGACTGAGATACAGCTCCTGTTTGGGGTCCTGTTACTCTTATTGAATAGTGGTATCCGGTTGTGTTTTAAATAGATCAAGGGAGCACAACATTGCGTTTCTTCAGTGAGAAGAATGGCCATGCTGTGTTTCCTGAATGCTCTGTGAACCTTAAAGACAGGATTTGATAAAAAACATAGGCTGCTGTATTTTCATTTGTGAAATAATAGGCTTCTCTTGTTCTTATGTTTGAGACTTTTCAGTACTCTGTGAAGCTTGAGTCGGAGAAATCAAAAGGACTGAGAACTGGAAATAAGGAGGAAGGCTTGCATGCATGGAGGTGAGGGGCACTCAAAGAAGATAGGGTGTGTGTGTTAAACTCCCCATATCTAAATCTCTTTTCTTGAATTCCATATATGTAGCATTCTAAGGAATCTATGAAGGATAATAATAACCCTAGAGTGTTAAGCTAGAAAATAGATGTTAAGTGCTCACCACAGCGTGAAGCACATGAAAAGATGCGATAAGACTATAATGAAAATAATAATAATAATAATAATAATAATAATAATAATAATAATCTTACATCTTATTCTTTCCTTGCTGAACCCCACTGTAGTAACACAGGGTAATAGAGCTGGGGACCAGGGTCGGCAGAAGGACTGCTGCTCTCTGTTGCTTTAACCTAGGAAGTGACTGCATTGTTGAAAAGTAGTAGGAATAGAGAAGGGAGTTGGTGGTGGGTGGGAAAGAGAAAAGAAATCGTTCAGAAAAGACCCAGGCAACCCCCGTGGGCTGTGCTATCAAAGCTAACTTCCTTTTACCAAACATGCTGAACCCACCTCCTACCCCAGGGCTAGGAAATGTGTTCTGGTTTCTGAATAGATACTTCTCCAGAATTAAAGAGTCTGATTCTGCATCAGACTCTCTCAAATGCAGGGGTTGCTTGCACAGCACTGAGAACCCCATGTCTGGCTCCTGCAGTGCCCTGCAGGCATGTGTGCACCGGAGAATGGAGATTCCTCGTAGAGAGGAATGGATTCTTTTCAACCTGGCAGGAAATCAAGCCTAAGGGGTGGAATGAGAGCAAACCCCATTGGCCACCCCTCTGATAGGACTCTGCCAGAAAAATAGCTTCTCAACATGAAGTAATTATAACTTCTTTAAAAGCAGTCATCTCCTAGCCTTCAGCTCCATCAACAGTTCCACTTTAATCATTGTTACTTTTCTGAGTTATGTAGGGAAGTGGAAAAACCACTTGGTTTAACTTGCATTTTACAGGATCCAGCTATTCCTAGTGCTCTCAGAAAATAATGGCTATTGAGCACGCCTCTGGTGCAGAGAGTTTTTATCCATTCTCCTGGCAGAAGTTGACAGTTCTGACATTTGGTCATTAGTATTTGGTGGCCTGTGCATCTTTAGTGAGGCGTCACGAGACAGCCCCGATGAAGAGTTTTCTCTTTGGGGCTATCTCTTTGCTCTGGTGATTCTTCCTCTATGGTAAGGAAGCTGTGTACAGATCATGAAACTGGAAAGGGGATGACAAGGGAGGAAGAGATATTGTGGAAGTGTGAGCAGGGACAAGCTGAGTACATCCATCCTAATAACAGAGAGAGGGCTCTTTGTGACCCGCAGGAATCTGGAGAACGGGAATGGGACAGGAGTGGAGAGGGGAGAATGAATAAAAATGTTTATGAAAATTTCACAGCTAAGCTTAGGCTATGATATAAATCTATATACAAATCCCACCGCTGTACTAGGCAGACAGTTATATTTAAGATGCAAGATTAAATATTTCAATAGATGATATTTTCTTGGATTATCTCAGTTGAATAGAACTTACCTAATTAGTTTAAAATATGATAAAAAATTAGTTTTATTGTTAGGAGACTATTTTGTTATATGAAATCCATTAGAGTTCAGTTTAATTGTAGAATAGTATGTTGTGTTAGTGGCTAGAACAGAATTTATTAAGAGTTTTTTATGCATCCATAAAACTTCATCAAATATATCCAATTAAACATTGTAAAATATCCATGGAAATATTTAACTTCCTCTGAGCTGAGGGCTTACACAATAAATAACAATTAGCTAACCAACACGTGACCTGTCTCCTTCTACTTTCACGGTATGTGCAGTGCACTTGAATTATAGGTCGCTGGATCTGTTTGTTTCTGGCCTTTTCTTCAATAACAGTTCTACAGTTATCTTTAACAGATCTACTTCTATATTTTACTGATTAATCGAGTACTAGAAAATTCTGTAAGCACCCATGAGATAACATAAATGCCAGTCAGGGCTCAGTCATTAGATTATATACACATTAACAAATCCTTTAGAAAGAATCCCACAGTGCACACGTGGGGAAGTATGCATGTACCCATGTGCATGGACATGCGGAAGCCGGAGGACAATCTTGGGTGTCGTCTGGTACCACTACCTTCTTTTCATTGAGACAGTGGCTCTCGTCAGCTTGGAACTTGGTGACTAGGCAAGGTTAGCTAGCCAGGGATCTGTATGGTTCCACCCTCTCTGTGCTGGGATCACTGACCTATACCACCAAGCCTGGATTTCTTGATTAGGTTCTGGGTCCTCATGCTTCATGGTGAGCACCATACTGACAGAAATTTCTCCAACTGGAGAATTATTTGTGTTTCATAAGCTGACATTTATTGAATTTCCATTGCCTGCTAAACTGGATACTAGATTCAGTGGCATAAGCCTACATGGGTTAAAGAAAAGAAAAACCTTACTGAGACTAATTTTATATTTAGGTCAGGATAATTAGTGTCACAAAAGGGAAAGCAGAAACTTCCATGGAAGAAGATACTCAGGGTGTGAGTTGTTTGCTTCTGACGTGCTTCTCAGAGGAGCTCAGAGCTAAATTAAGATGCACCTAGGTTAGAATAGGTGGGAGTGAGGAAGAACAGGAGGGTGGAATAACATGAAAAAGACCCAAGAGCTAAAAGAACTATGGTTTATGAGAGAAGCATGACCTCAAGATGAGAGTGCAGAAATATCCGCCAATGAGGTAGATTGAGAAAGATAGGTCTTAGAAGTTCCAGTTAGCTACATTAATGAATTTAGACTTTTACTATGGAAATGTCAAAGCCACCAGAGATTTGGACATAGTGAAATCAGGCAGAGAAAAGTGTTTTACTTTTTAAAATTTCCTCTATAGCATCAATTGATGAGAGAAAGAGATCTATATATCAGAGATGGTAAAGGCTGTTTTTATTTAGTTAATGTGTCAATGTAGCCTGTTGCCTGGCTAAGTGCTTGGAATGGAACAGGATATATCGGTACCTGTCTGTTTATTATTTCACTTATTCATCATACATTGCTGATTAACTGCTTTGTGTAATATTCCTTACTATATGCAAAGGAGGTGTCATTAACTTAGACTGATGTAGCCTAAGCCATCTGGGGTTTGATGAGAGAGGAAGGATAACAAATGACACATTTATAAATAAAACAAATAGGTGTTGGCCTAAGTGTCATGAAAGCACCCAAAGGATTGTTTAAATAGAGAATATCCAGAAGTGATTATCTAAGTAGAATTTCTAGGGAAATCCTGCTTAAGAAAGTAGTACTTTTGAGATATAAATCAGAAGACTAATGTTTTTACAGAAACTACAAATATTAGGACTGGTTGGGACCCAGTGCAGTGCTCTGGGTAGGATATTGTTAGCATCAAAACTACAGCAGTGGAAATGATTTGAAAGGAAATGCTGGATTTGATGCTCTATAGGTTCTTTGGGATGAAGGGATGATGTCACTGGTTAAGGACATCAGGCGATTCGTGGTGGTGCATTCCTGAGTCAGGGATCCCAGAGACAGTCCTGTCTGGAACTGTGGATGGCCAATGGGAGGCTCAGTTTGGGACCCTAAATCTGAAATTATTTGAGGATAGCCTAGTGAATACTTCTACACGAAAAGGGGGCATACAGGTCTAGAGCCAAATAAAGAGGTCTGGTTCCCTTCCAAGTGGGAACGGAACAAAGAATAATGATACAGCTGCCATAGAGAGATGTAGGCATGGGTGGTTAAATCACTTCAAGTTTTACACACAAAGCAGTGAGATAAAGGTCAGGAATGCAGTATATGACTCTCTCTCTTTCTCTCTGTCTCTGTCTCTCTCTTCGTGAGTGTGTGTGTGATGTGTGTGTAGATGTGTGGATGTGGGTACACATACACAATGGTGTCCATGTGGAGACCTAAGCACAGGGTTTGAGAAATGGTTTCTACATTCCACTCTGTTGAGGCAGTGTCTCTTTTGTCTCTGCTGCACTGTGTACTCCAGGCTAACTGGCCCTGAGCTCTCCTGTCTCTGTCACCCATCTCATTGCAGGAATGCTGGGAATGCAGATGCTTGCTGCCTTGTCTGGATTTTTACATGGTTCCTTGAGCTTTCAGGGAAACTGACCTATTCACAGTCTCTGGATTTTGGATTTTTAAGCTAGTGGTTAGTGGGATTTTACAGAGTAGGCATTTGTCACATTAGTTTTAAAGGCAAAGGGCATGATGGAGTTGATGATTCTAGCTTAGATAAAGTAAAAAGCTAAGAGATGAATTAGGAGAAAAATGGGATGGAAAACCGAGTCATCTCATTGTTGTGGAAGAACCAATGTCTTGGAAGTTATTGGGAAAGACTGAAGATCATGACTGAAGGGAATGTCTAAACGTGTTTTTGCTTAAGGTTCACTTTAAGATCATCGAGAGGACTAATGATGGTGGTATAGGAATTCCTCAAACTGGGGGCAGTGGGGCCTGCCCAGACAGCTGAAGTCTGATAGGTTGCACCCATGAATTGTGCTGGTGTTTGCAAGAAGTCATACTTGGTCTGTATCTGTTGCAGACACTCTAGAAATCCAGGGTAGCTCAGATACTCAGGCAGAGGAAGTGGTACTCAGCTAGGCAGAGGATTTTTGGTGGACTATGGCTCACAGGTATATAGAGCACAGGCAGACACACAGCTGTACCTTCAGTAGTGCTATTGCTAAGTCTGTGCAGACATTTTAGTATTTCTTAGAATTGATGGAGTTAAATCTTTTACTTCACAGTCATGAACTGACCTCAGAAGCAAAACTGTGATTACTATCCTCAGAGAACTCCGGAAATAGAGCAACGTAGACCAGGATTACATGATGAGTAGTTGACAGACTCATGTTTGAAGTGTACAGGAGAACTAAGAATATCTATTCCTTTTGAGTATTTGTGGAAGAAGGCTTCCCAGAGGTGAAATGAGATCTTTGTCTTGAAAAGTAGGTGGAACTTCACCAAGAAATGACATGAAGTAGGAAGGGCTCAGAGTAGAATTGCAGTTCAAAGGCAGAGACTAGACTTGGGGACACACCACTTGGGCAGCTTATGCTCACATTGAGGGGACTGTTTAGCTCTGCTCATTTCGTAATACCTCTTAGTAAGTTTGGATTAAAGTGGTCCCACTTAATGACAGCACCTCATTTGACTTTCCCATGGTCTGATCACCGTGTTCAAAATTTTATTCTGTAATTGTTTTTCTTCTTGGATGCCTTTTCCTAAACAGCCATTTCCACCTGTGGCTAGTTGACTGTTTGCCAGAATGTAACCATAAGATTCCCCTAAATATCAATGCTGAGAGCTTAAATTTAGTTTCAGGAGTGTAAGGAAATGTCTGAGTCATCTTTAATTTGTTGTCTTTTATAAAGAACATCTAATCCCACCATTTATCTCCACTTTTGCCTTCATCATTCTTTTTATATCTTTTCCACCTAGCTGATATCTCCATTTTTGTCTATTATTTTTCTCATTAAATTCTCTAATGGATAAATTGACAACTTCTTTCACACTTAAATAAGCAACACATACATGCAAGCAACATTATAGAATGGTTCTAATTTTGTGTTATTACTCTTGAAATCTCATTAGAATGTTATTCTTAAAAGTGTTGGCCTTTTGGTAAAGTATGAACAATATTATGGATATTTCTTAAATATATGTTTCAATAATTTTATGAGAAATGTCTCTATTTCCTAATTGTTATAAGGAAGGAATAGTTTAATCCTAACAGTGTTTTTTAAGTCAGATCCTAATGCTCGTTGTTGAGAACATTTATACCCATGACAAATGTACTCACACCATTTAGCCATATTCTTTAGGTTAGAATTGATCAAACCCAGAGAATGTGTGGAAGGAATATATCTACCCCATTAAGAACTTTATGGCTTATGTAACTCTCCTTTCATTTTACATTTTCTTTTCAATAAAACATAAAGGCAATTGTTTAGAAACCTGGAGTGGGATAATTTTTTGACAGAAAAACATGGTAGGCTGCCGCATTGAGAGCAGCATTTCTAAAATGCCACTTCAAATCATCTGCTCTAACTTTGTCATCTTGGTTGCCATGTCAACAGCTTGATCTGAAGTTCAGTCTTCTCTGGTCTCCAGTGGAGGCAGATGCTTCAGCTGACCAGTACTCCTCAAGAACTTTATGAAAGACAATTTAATGGGACCTGGGGTTAATGGAAAGTGTGGCTGGGAAGGTCCATGCTTAACACAGATGGGATATGTTTCTGTAAGATTCACAGAAGGCTCACTTGTATTCTCCTGAGTTGGCTCACACACTCAGGTCTAGTCGGCACTGTGAAGGTCTCATTGTCAGTGTAATCTATTAAGAAGACTTTATAACTAAGCACTGCCTGTTGGAGGCCATTATTTCCAAGCATGTGAGGGCCAGAGAAGTGACCTATTCAATTTTAAGGCTTTGCCTGAAGCATCTAGGATAGAACAGCAAGGTAAAGGTAATGCTGACAACGTCTGTATTTTCCAAACAGAAATCACGTACAAGGATGTAACATTGTCTATAAGGTACTTTTTATTGTTCTTGTTGTTATGCATTAAGTCCTCTTCTTTAGCACAAATTTAAAAAAATGAACCTGACTTAGGTATCTTCTGGAGTCTGTACTCAGTTGAGTGGACAAGCAGATGTAATTACGTGAAGGTATGGGTTCTTATCTTTGAAGAGTGCAAATGAACTACTGAACATTAGGGTCTGGTTGTTGGGATTTCTGTCCCACCTGGTACTCCACAGGCGGCAAGCCCCCCCAAAAAAATCACACAGAGGTCTCCATAAAATAAAACTGATAATAAATCATATAAACTGATTGGCCCATTAGCTCAGGCTTCTTACTAGCTCTTATAACTTATATTAACCCATTATTCTTATTTATGTTAGCCACATGGCTCGGTACCTTTTCTCAGTGGGGCAGGGTCACATCCTGCCTCTTGGGTGGTCTGCACAGGAATGTGGGAAGAGCTTCCTTCTTCCCAGCCTTTCTCATCGCCCTGCCTTTACTTCCTGTCTGGTTGAGCCGCCTATACTTCCTGCCTGGCCAATCAGCATTTATTTAAAACATGATTGGCAGAATACAAACAATTCTCCTGCACCAAACCACTGACTAGAGGCCAAAGGGAAACTTTTTTTTTTTTAAATCTATTATGACACCCAAAATGCTTGCTTGAGTAGACTAACCTCTTGTGTGCTCTCGCTGAAATCACTTTAGTGTGGCTCCAGCAGAGTAACTTGCTTGCCATCAGATTCCTCACCCAGGAAGCGAGCTTTAGACTGGTGCTCTGATGTCATAGGTCAGAGAGTATGTCCAGAATATGTGCTTTAAAGACACTGATGGCTGGGCTGCTCTTTCTTTGGCTGTTATTTAAATTAAAAATGTCTTGATGGTTTCTGATTTAAGAGTTAAGATATATTTAATAATTATGATGGCATTTTCAGTAGTAAGGTTAACCTCATAAATCTTCCAAATGAAAGCAAAGAATTGGAATTTGTTCATTGTTGGCCATCTAATGACAAATTTTTACGTATGTCTCATTAGTGTTTGAATGGTAAGTTATAAGCCTCCTATTAGGTCTAAAAAAATCCAGTATTCAGATTTCTGTTAGGATATAATACTGCAATCCATGTCTAAGGTAGTCTTATTTCCTGGTCACCTTGTTCTGATTACAGATAAAAATATGAGTCATATATCTCTGCACAGGTGCAGCAAAACTCCTGACTTACTCTATTTTAAGACAATTTTCCAAATAACTAGGCAACATATAAGTTGACAGAAAATATCACTATTAAATTTTTTATAACATTTAAAGTAAGAAACAAATCACTCCAACAAGAAAATCATTCATTGGTTTAATCGAGAAAAAAATTATATACTAATGCCCAATAATGTCCTAATCGATGAAGGTGATGAGTTTCCTGAGCCATAACCTCTGTCTATTTATTATGTATTTATTTTTGTGTGTATGAATATTTTGCTTATATGTGTGTCTGTGTTCCCAAAAATGTTAGAAGAGGATGTTGGATCTCCTGAAACTGGAGTTAAAGATGGTTATGAATGGCCATGTGTGTTCTAGGAACCAAATCTAGTTCTTCTGCAAGAGCAAATGTTCTTAACCACTGAACCATCTCTCCAGTCTTTATTTTTGAATATTTTAATTTTATATTTAATTTTGTGTGTGTGAAAGGCAGACAGACAGACACACACATGCACGCGCGCGCACACACACACACACACACACACACACACACACACACACACAGAGAGCGAGAGAGAGAGAGAGAGAGAGAGAGAGAGAAACACACACACACACACACACACACACACACACACAGAGAGAGCGAGAGAGAGAGAGAGAGAGAGATTATGTAAATGAAGGTATCAGGTACCCTGGAACTGGAGTTATAGGTAGTTGTAAATTACCCAGTGTAGGTCCTCTGCAAGAACATCAGGGAATCTTAACTTCTGAGCCACTCTTAACAAAGGCACTAATAAATATTTAGAGACATAAAGAGTAGAATATCTGTAAAGGTTTCCTGAAGTTGACTTTAAATGAACAATAGGTTTTGTAAGGCAGACAGCATTTTGGAATTAAAAATTTTGTTTATCCTGTATATTTTGCAATATGTATTTTATTATTTTCAATATATCTGTCCAGTTGTCATAACAACTGTGTAAATCAAGTGACATTGTTGTCTTCACTTTCACGTTGGAAAAATAGTAACCTATCTAGAAGTTTGTAATCTGTAAAGTTCCCCAGATGGAGTGTGGAGAAGAATCCCTTTATAACCTTATTTATTGCCCATCCAAATAAATAATTTCTTCCCATGGCTGTGCAGTAAGTAGGAAGAAGGGTTATGTGAAATTAGCATGATTTTCCAATCATGGAGACTGGACTTCGGTGTTGGGGAGATTTCAGTTCATTCACGAGATTGGACTTCAGTGTTGGGGAGATTTCAGTTCACACACTTATCTCATAGGTCTTGGATACTTGGAACGAGACTACTCAGTTGTTATGGAAAGGAACTCCCTTTGGTGTATGAAAATGTATTTGAAGCAGAAAATAATTCACAAATAAAAAACACTGTCCCTGAAACATTAGCCATGCAGATGTTCTCAGAAACAAAGCACCGTGTCATTGATTCAGATTACTGAGTCTTAAGTTTACTAGGGAAACTTGATGAAATCATAAATGATGTATGTGTCCAGGAAGTGGTTGCCAGATTCTGACAGAGTCACTTAGAATCAAAAGAACAGCATAAATGAGTTAATTTCTGATGAATAAGCCAAAAGGGTGAACCTTAGGAGAGCCTGCTTCAATTGCATCAGTACAAAGGCATACGTACAAAATATCAGTACCGTGGATACATCCCAGTTCCAAATGTAACATCCTGCCATTTCATGGGATGATACATATTCATTCTAGAGTCTCACTAGTAAAACTTTACACTTCAATTTACATTGAACCAAAGAAAGGAGACAGACTTTCTATCTTAAGTAAGGTTTGTAAAGTATCTTGTTTGAAATATTAGTATAAAGACCAATTCATGGTTGCTTCAGAGCTAAATCTGTCCTCTTATTACATTAGTGAGTGGCTTAGAGGCATCTAGCCACACTTTGCTTGATTTCTCTCCATCTCTAAAGACCTAAATTATGTTATATCTTAGAACTGATTTTTTAAAACTTCATTCTTCTCTAAATCCCTTGATTGCTTAAGCTCTGTGGTTTTTTTTTTTGAGCTTTAAATTTTCTTCGCACTTATTTCTCATTCAAAGTTTTAAATGATATGATCAAACACATCTGTCTTAAGAAATAGCTTTAAAATCAGGATCTGGGTGAAAGGATTTGAAGTTTTTTTTTAAGTAGATGGAATTTTATTAACTAAGTTTCTGCGCATGGGAATGTTTTAAATGTGTGAGGATAAAGGGGATATGCTACCATGGGAGCAGCTGATATGAGAAAGCCTTTCTGAGCCCAGGAGAAGAAGCCTTGATAAAGTCACCAGGGGGTGGGATCAAGACTTTGGAGTCACAGTTAGAACTTAAGCCTAGGATTCCTGTAAGGAAAAGAGCAGCGGTGAGAAGTGAAGAATGAATGAAATACAGTTAAAATGATTATTCTGTGGGATAGCCTGAAAGCAATCTTCAGACTTTGGGATACAACCCAATAACAGGTCACAAAACCAATTGGTGACTCAAATTAAAAAGACCAGAATAGGAACTATCAACACATAACCCAAAATGAAGATCATATATGTGCTTATAGTAGGTAAATGAATTTCTTGTCAAATCATAGTAATGCAAATAGTGAAAATTATGATCTAAAGTTAAGGAGAATTTTAATTACTGCTGGGGAGGTGGCAGTTTGGGGAGAATATAAAACCAAGCATTTATAATGTCTTTTTTATCTTGTTTCATTTCAGTACATTCTAATTTGATGGCAAATGGTTCCAATGAGAGGAACTTTCTTGTTACTTTGTATGTGTGCTAGTGCATACACCTGTGGGTCTGTGCTGGAGTGTGTCACTAAAATAGTATGAGCAAAGAAAGTTTCAAAAAGGTATAAATGCACAGATGAGCTTGGATGTAATAGTCTCTGTGAGCATTACGGATGGGTCCACTTATCTAACATCCGTATTTGAATGTGTTAAATCTTCACACATGTTGCAGAAGCAGAATTGAAGTTAGAGAATACAATCAATAGTTTGTTTATTGTAGTGCTTCTGATTGAGCCTGGAGTTTAAAAAAGGGCAAATCCTCTATCACTGAACCACACATCCCTAACCAAATAAGTATATTAAAATAATAGCATCCGTAGGTCAGAAACTGATTAAATTTAAAGAACTACATTAAGAATAGAAAGCTACAACAGAAAGAGTTACTTCACTAAATTATTCAATTTCAGTCTGAATTCGCTCACCTGAAATGTGATGTGTGATTACCTAAATGTGTGATATCAGGTCCCGTGCTAAAAGTCCTTTCAATTCTAAGAGGTTTTTCACAATGATGAACTTTAATGTGCTATCAGAAAGATTATCAAGTTATCCTATTTTGGTAATTTTTTAAATGAAAGCACTAGTCTGGATAGGCTTTACCTTAGTAAATGAATGTGACTTCATATTTAAATGAATATATGTATATATATATACATACACACATATATCTCAATAGTAAATGAGTGTGACTATATATATATATATGAGTATGACTATATATTCACATAGATACACTATATATATATGAATCTCAATAGTTTAGATTGCTAAGGTTAAAAATTAAAACTCATTCTGATTTTTGCAATGTAAAGTCTATAGATTAAGTTATTTTAGAAGCAATTGAGAAACTTCTGAACATTCCATTCACTATTGTAATTGAACACATACTTTCCCTTGCTTTTACTCTCCCTCTCTCCTATTCCTTCTCTATGTCCATATTTTGCTCCTCTTGTGTGCCAGGTGTTTAGAATACTGGTGAAATGATAGTGGCCATATATCCACAAAATTACATCAAAAAGAGGGGGAACGTATGAGTACTTGGTGATAACCACCAGTAATTGGAAACAGCCTAGTTATCTATCAACTGATGGATTGGATAACCAATATGTATGATTATGAAATGGAATATTAACCAGCTATTAAATAAAATGAAATTTGGATTCGGGCGCAGGGCCCTGCCC
>JAQHUG010000117.1:1234084-1244207 GCA_028555095.1 Dicrostonyx torquatus | reverse complement strand
GAAAGTTATATTTATGTTCAAGATTTTTATTCTTGACCTTGACAAATCCTTTTCCTGGGGAAAAAAAAAGAAGTCACAGTGTTTCCTGAACACTAGGTTTGTCATTAGGAGGAATGATAAACTAAGGTTCAGCCATATGTCAGTGGCTTATAGGCTTCTCAACGGCAAGCTCTGCCTTTGTCATGTTAAGCCTCAGTCCATGGTCTTGAGACACCATAAACAGGCCAATAGAAGGAACTGTTCTCAACCAAAACAAAAAATTCCGTTTTTGAGGAGGTTAGGAAGATGACAAAGGTAGTTCTTGCAATGGAGAGCCAAGAGATTTCCCTGCCTTAACAACACCCTCTTTAGTTTCAGAGAAATAACCCCTTCTATTTGCCACTTACAAAACCCATACTGCAATCCACCCTGTTTCTAGGATTACATTTGCAGTCTTTGAATACACTGTGCATATTCTCATATCTTCCACATGGATTTTACTCATTGTCATCCATGTATAACTTCAAAGCTTGTAGCATTTTACACATAATGAAGATAACACTTAGCGTTCTGACAGAGCTTACCACTTGTTTGAGGCATAAAGTGAAATGGTAGCTTAATATAATGTGGAATCTAGTTCAAAGGTTGTTAAAACCCCAGTATCTTCATTGTTTATGAATAGCTTGGTCTTTCAAAAATCCAGCTGTGTTCCCATAGAAACTTCACTGGCCCATATATGATGTCATCACCCAACAAAAGCTAGAATTCAACCAACCACTCTATTAAAAATTGTTAATACAAGTAAACATTGAATCATCTAATTATTGGGTACAGATAACATTTTCCCAAGTACATTACTATAAGGACATTTTAAAAAATCCATTAAGTATGATTGGTCTATAATTAAATACCAGAACAGGATGAGGCATTCACTGAAATGATAAAATTAACTCTTTAAAAATATATAGAAAACAACTTCAGAGAATATAACTTAGTGAAAAATTATCTTAATGATGTTTTGAAAAGCTAAGCACAATGCTTACTAAATAAATCTCAAGTACCCATCTTAGTAATGGAGGGGTTTTGTATGCCCATAATGTTCAAGGGTAGAATTGGGAAAACATGCTATAAAGCAACTTTTGATTTTTCTCTCCAACTCTCTCTCTCTACAGGTTATTCATTTTCTTTGATTTTTAATTGACACTCATGTCTCATAACTTAGATAATAAAAAGTCATACTTTCATTTATCACTACCAACAATTCTTTTTGACAATCTGGTTTAGAGTAATAATAGATAACTTTAGGCTGTGATACAGGTTAAAGATTTTGTTTCCTCATAGGACACCTGAAGACAGGAGTGGGCAGTCCAACATAGCAGAACCGTAACAACATTTTCTATAGTCAATAATATCTTTTCAAACTATTATTCTTGCTTGCAATGGATATAGGGAGGGAAAACAGTAAGAAAACAAGCTGGGATCTCATTTGACTGACACTGATTAGTCCTAGTTCTCTGGACCATTTCCAGGGGTCAATGCTAATCTTGTTGTCCATCCATGGGCACAAGGGGTACTCTTCATCATACAGATGCAAGTTCTCCAGCTAATTGCTTGTCCCTACATCACTCAGGACATCTGGACATACTTCTAATTTTTTTCTACTAACACCACAGCCTCCCAGGAAGACTTAAGTAAATCTCAGTCTTGGGTCTGGAAATATGGCTCCAGTTAATAGCATAGAGGACCAGAGTTCCATTCCCAGCACCCATACAGACAGCCACAACAGTCTACTAACTCTGGCTTCAGGGGATCTAAACCTTTCTTGTGACGTTATAGGTACTCAAGTATTACCTTTACACACACACACACACACACACACACACACACACACACACACACACAGACACAAACTAAATTTAAATATGAAAAGAAAGTCTCAGCCTTGTTTTCCCATTTTTATGTCCATATGTAGTTCACAGAGGTCCCAGTGCTTTTGAGTCACCATGAGTGAGAGTGCAACTCTCTTGTTGTCCTCCCTCACAAACAGCCACATATTTTTTACCTGTTGATGCCTCAGACACTGGATCTAACAGGATCCAGAGATGTACATCAAGCTCCCCTCTAGCTCCCTGAAGACTCTTACTAATCGAGAAGATTAGGGAGGTCTGAAGTGTAACAGTATTTGGGGAAGTGTTCTCTCTGTGGTTCAGCATTCCGTGACTGACTCACATCTACTATATCCAACTCCTGATAAGAGAGTGAGAGGGAAAACAACTATTTTTAAGCCCTACATGGACTGTGTCTTATTTTAGCAGCATGTAGTATTTATGTATGTTTTCTTGGAATGTTAATAAAAAACGACTTACCATTTTAAAATCCAGATATAGCAGTTATTGATACCTACCTTATCTGAAAGCAGATTGTATTCTGATAATAAATTAACCTCCTTACTTAATAGAAAAATAAAAATTGTGTGTACTAGAAAACTTCTATATTTAAACTTTGCATTTTAAGTGTTGTTATTAGAGTACTTAGATTCTCATCAAAATATAAAGCTAACTGTACAAACCTAAGCAAATGGGTTCCTTGCTCCAGAGCATAACCCACACCCTGGAGTATAGAAGCACACAAATTAGTGGGTTATCAAAAAAGAGAATATATAAGGTTTGGATGAGCTAGGAGGCAGAGGTGGATCTGGGAGGAGTTATGAGGAAAAGTAGGGAGAAAATGACAAAATACATTGTTTATTTATATAACATTCTCAAGAAAAGCAATTAAAATATTGTATTAAGAGATGGATAAATGGCAATTAAGCTGTTTAATGTATCAATCAATAAAATGAGCAATGCCAAATGTGAGTAACCAGATGAATTTGCTTCTTCGGTCTGAATGACTTAAACAGAAGCCTGACTAGCATCTTGCTATAGTGTGTACTTCATTTTTATTTGCTTCCAAATGTCTTGTGATAACCCTGACTAAATATCCTTTGATATGGAATGTGCTAACATGTACTTGTAATCTCAGCCCTCAGGATGCTGAGGCAGGAGATCATGGGCAGCCCTGACTGCACAGCAAGGCACTATCTCCAAAACATGATAACAATAATAAGTGCCCTCTGGAGGATGACTCTGTAGCTACAATTCTATCTTGGGTCTCAAGTGCGTCAAGGGCAAGTGCTGATTTATTTAAGTCAATTAGTGAAGCTATTGTTTGACTCTAGGGTGAGGGCACAAGGCAAAAATTGGGCCACTGATATGAAAGGATACACTACCTGGTGACTTTAGAGGAAAGTATGCTTCCCATCTTTCAAGAGAGCAGTTCAGAAAGGTGCTCTCTTTTCATGAGGAACAAGAATAGAGGGAAAACACAGCTGTGGATTTTTATTTTTTATTTTTTGGCAAGCATGCAGAAATCCCAGAACCTAGTTTAGAATTAAAATCACATTGTAAGAATTAGAAGGAAACAAAAAGAAACAATGGTTTTCATGGTATCTTTGATGTGCTACAGGAACATGTTGAAGTCTGCCCTTCCTTTGGAATCTCCAGTTATCTGAGCAACAAATCCTTGTTCTGTAGCAAGTGCTCAGTGCATACATTTTTTGTTGCTGTTGTTGTTGGCAGATAAAAGCACCTGGAATGATATAGAACATTATCTGTGTGTTGCTAGCAATTAGACAACAGAGAGTTTAATTGGATGCTCATTATCATCACCAAGGGACCTGGGCTATCTTGTGAAGATGGGTGCTATATCTGTATTATAAATTATTTTCCATATAATTGATCAGTAGGTGGTTAAGCAATTACTTCCCTTGCTGTTTTTCTTTCACAGCTATGATTTAGAGTTACCTGGTGGCTAAAGTTGTGACATGGTCACCCATGATTCAAAGCTAACTTTGCTGCTCACCTCTGGACAGATGTGCTGGCTCCTCTCTCCTCTTAGCCCCACCCTCTGCCATAGCATCTTCCACACCGGTTTTTCATTTCTTCAAGAGAGTACCACAAAGACACGACCTGAACCTCAAGAAAAAAGAAAATTAAAACATTGAAAGAATGAATTCTGAGAGTACATACCAATAGCCCTCCAGAAGCTCTAGAAGGGTTTAATGCATCTTAGTACTGTATCGATTTTGTTCCTATATTACTAGAATATTAGATGAGATACTTCACAACACCAATCATATAGTTGGACAATGTTTTTTAATATTTTTAAAAAACTTTTCCTTCTTCCTATAAAAATAGAAAAATATTTCAGTTCATAAAATGGGTAGTGGAGATGCACACCTTTAATACCAGCACTCACAAGGCAGAGACAGGCAAATCTCTGTGAGTTCAAGGCCAGGCTGGTCTACAGAGCAAGTTCCAGGAAGGCTCCAAAGCTACAGTGAAACCCTGTCTCAAAAAAACCAAAAAATAAATAATTAAATAGAATATTTTTATAAGAATAGAAATCTCTCTGACAAACTTTCCTCTTGGGGGTAGAATGTAAAGCAAATATTTGCTATCTGATGGCTTATAAAACAGAAAATTCAGATTCTGAAGTGAGTAAACAAGAAAATTGAGACAGTTTAAAGTTTAAATAAAGGAAAAATTCTTAAAAACTTCAGGGGCCCTGCGTCAGTGAGGGTCTTTTGAAGTCTCACATAGAATAGCATACACAGATCTAACATAGCTTTTATACAGCCTATGACATGTCTAGCATGGTTTTTATATAGCCTACAGCGAGTTTAGCATATACAGCATTCTTACCAAGTACCACTTTTCTATATGATGGAGACTTTTCTGCCAGGGAGGCTAAGCATCGCCTCCAAAACAACCTCTTGAAGTGTGCCCAGTTATTTTGTGTTCTTACTTCAGGGACATAGGACAATGTTAACATTAAGTCTAATTCATTATATGCTGATATTACTTTCAATTAACATGGCGATTTCTCTAATTCAGTAGGGAGCACTTTGAAAGTCTCACAAAAAATTGTGTAAAAAATGTTTTGTTGGTTTGGCAAACAAACATAAGCAGAAACTGTAACCTTCATACATAACACAGATGCAGCAATTTTTTTTGGGGGGGGGCATCAACCAGCTCCCAAATCACAGAGACTTCTTATTAGTCATGAATGTTTGGCCTAGCTTAGGCTCATTTCTGGCTAGCTCTTCTCTCCTAAATTAACCTGTTTCTCTTTATCTACCTTTTGTCTGGGACTATTCAATTTTTCCTCCTTCTGCTTTCACCACTCTTGTGTTTGTCTGTCTGTCAGCTGCCTAATTTCTGGCCCAGGGCATATGTCTCTCTTTCTCTCTAATTTTCCTCTCCTTATTCTCTTTCTTGTTCTCCCTTTTTTCTTCTCTCATTCCTAGATTTCTCTTCTACTTATTCTCTGCCTGCCAGCCCTACCTATCTCTCTTTTGCCTAACTATTCGATGTTCAGCTTTTTATTAGACCAATCAGGTGCTGTGGTCAGGCAAAGTGAAACAGATGCAAAACGTCTTTACATAATTAAACACACATCCTTACGTCATTAAATATAAATGCAGCAAAGCAAATGTAACACACCTTTACACAGGTAAAGTAATATTCCACAATACACAGACATTTCTGTTTTCTACCAAGCAGAGCTGCACATGGGTAGAGATAAGACTTTGGCAGAAAAATCATTCAATATTGCTTGTATAAATCAAATTCTCTCAAAACATATGACTACTTGCAAATTATCAAAATGAAAACAATGCATTCCCCAATAGAAAGAAAATTTAAATAGGTTCCAACGAGCTGTTGAATTGATATTCCTTTGCTAAATAAATGTAGATGAGACCATGTATATAGGAAAAGCACATCAGTATTACATACCATAAAAAGCCACACAGACACTGAAGCTTCTCTGTGCCATTATCAAAGTGAGATCTGGGGAATAACATACAGGGATACCTACTTACCAAATATTCCATCTATAATTCACATGATTTAATGATTCATAGTCTATAAATTCTGAGAATTACTCAGGGTCAGAAGGGTGATTCAGTAGGTACAGATGTCTACCATCAAGAGTAAGAATCTTATTCAGTTCTCAGGGATCCGCATGATGGAAGAAGAGAAATGTCCCTTGCAAGTTGTTCTCTGATCCCCAAACCCACGCTGTGGCAGCGTTTTTAAAAATTAAAATGCACAATGGCATGAAACTACCAGAACAATATTTCATTTGCTTGTGCATGTGTGCATGCATGTGTGCACTCTGAGGATCAAATCTTTGCATATGATGAGATGCACCCAAAATCTATCTTTAAATTTTAGTTCAACAGAGTGGTTGGAGATCTAATTAGCTTTTTGGACAGATCCACAAATTCATAATAGGCTTTCAACCAATAATCAACTCCATTGGAGTCAATTTCAGTCAGATAGTATCTGGAAAAAAAAGATATAACAGCTGAATGATTTGAGCATAGTCTCTAGGAAGAACATCGATAACTCAGAGGTTACTCTATAAAGGAGTTATACACTATCATTTATTTTGGTGGTACTGAATAGTTATTTTGACAAGGCGTTCTTGTAGGCTCAGACTACAGATATCGGTACTACTTAATTAGAATCTTCTTTTTCTTTTCTTGCTGTCAAATGAGGCAAAGATTTGAAGCATTTACCACAAAGCTTTTCTCTGACATTTATCTTTTCTGTGGTCAGTTATTCAAAATGTTAGACCTTTAAATATTTTTTGCAAACACTTGTCAAGAGTTGTTTGAAACCCACAGCTGGTCTCCAGTTCTTCATGCATCACATGGATCATTTCTTTCACTGCAGTAGGTTGCTACTCGATCAGGGATTTTGCTTGGTCCTTAAACTTCAATGATGTAATGACAGTTGCCACTCAAAGGACACACACAATAGTATAGAGAAATTGCATTGAAACTCAAGCCAAAGGCTACTGCCCTAGAGGCTCTCTTGACATGTCTGGTATTAGATAAATGGCCTACCAGCTGTATAAACTCTTGATTCTTGCTATTTCTCCAGTTTATCTTTTCATTTAGTTACATCATTTATAAGCACATCTAAACTGTATTGTTACATGTCAATCTCATACTCTACCCACTCTATTGTAGCCTGTTTACAATCTTCTACAGCTCTAATACTTGTATTTATATTTTTCTATACATACACACATTTATGGGATGTGTGCAGATGTACGTATATACACATATATGTAGAGATTATAAAAAACTATATTTGCCTGGAATAATTCAGAATAAGCAATGTTTGGTTTTGCCGACTAGATTCTGAGTTTAATACCTAGAGCTGGAGTTGTAAGCATTTGTGGGGCACCTGAAATGGGTGCTGGGAATTGAACTCAGGTCCTTTGCAAGAAAAGTTCAAGTTTTTAACTCTTGAGCAATGTCTCCAGCTCATAGCTATATTCATTTTAATTTCTGTTTGACAACCCCAAAAAAGGATTAATTGTTTAGAA
Source organism: Dicrostonyx torquatus (assembly GCA_028555095.1). Taxonomy (NCBI): domain Eukaryota; kingdom Metazoa; phylum Chordata; class Mammalia; order Rodentia; family Cricetidae; genus Dicrostonyx; species Dicrostonyx torquatus. The sequence continues at coordinate 1,236,782 of JAQHUG010000117.1, read as the reverse complement.
ATTGGAAAAATAAGTTTTAGAGAGAGCTGTATATTGTTATTGTATATTGTATATGTTACTATTATTGTAGATATATCTGTGTTAAATATATCTTAGTAGTAGTCGTTTACTCCTAACATTGTTTTTATTTTTGATATTAGGAAATTTACATTCTCATGACAGTACTGTATGATGATGAAGTTATGCATATTTTTGTGTATGTCTCTTAGACTGGGGATTGTACATGCTATGTAAGGGTTCTGCTACTTAGATAAATCATAAGTCCAAATTTATACCTTTTAGGAAAGCAATTTGGAGATTATTTCACATATAAAACTACAATATCATACTAATTCCCCTTTCAAAGTCTCTGATAATATCATAGCCTGTAATAATAAATTAATTTTAAGTGTCATAATTGTATGTAGTGTAATTTATATAGCAGGTAATTATTGTGGGTGGTTTGCATTGGTGTGCAGCTCTGAAAGGGTTTTACTGCCCTGATAGGATTTGCTGACACACAGCACTCCTCTTTCCTGCCCTGACAGTTAGGCCTGCCCAGGCATGCAGCTCACTTGTCAGAAGCCAATGTGCTTGTCCAACAACATTCTTATTTTATAAGCAGAGGGAATGTAGCAAAGACAGGTTGCCAGGCTAGTGAAGAGGCAGAATCTTAAGTGGACCATTGGTAGGAGTGACACCTTGCTGCTCCCCCTCTGCCCCACCCCACTTCACTCCAGGGCAGGTTTCAAGCTTGCCTCTAAGCCTTTTGTTAATATCTCAGCAACACAATGATTTCCAGAAAAATTTCTTTCAGTTAAATGCAGTAGATCAGATAGCCTTCAAAAGTGTGTCAGATTCAGTATTAACTGTTTTATGTGAACTTCGACATACCAAAGACACATCTTGAAAATGCATGGCATGTGCATTTTCCCGCCCCTGGGAAGGAATTCTAGTCACTAATGAAGTTTGGACAATCCATGTGTGTTAGCATTTTAGGGCATCAGTGTCTTTGCTCATAAAATTGAAAGTCTTCTTCATGTGGATGCTAAGCTTCTTGGATATCCCAGCACTCAAAGAGGTTCTCTGTTGGCCAAGGAGATAGAACAGAATGGAGAGGTCAGGAACTGAAGAGGACAAGGAACAATTTCCCCTGGAATAGTTCAGAGTAAGCAAAGTCCTATTTAGATAAACTAGATTCCTAAGTTTGCCTTTGAACAAACAAAGGATTTAGAAAATATACCTGAGGATTTTTCTAGCTCCATCATTCTTCAAAGTTATGTTTTGTTTTGGAAATCTCTTTAGTATTATAAACTGCCACATAATTGAAGGAAGCAAAATGCTCCTCACATAACATATTCTTAAAAACTTGTAACTTACTTATTTGCATGAAGACATATAGATACTTCACTAAATTTTTGTTTAATATTCACAATAACCCTCTAAGGTTTACTCTATTACTATGGTTAAATAAATATAGAAAGTGGAATTTGAATATAGACTGACCTGCTTTTAACTTTTAACTGAAATGCTGAACCCTCCCTGTCTAAGGATTACATATTCAAGGCAGTATATTAGTATATTAGTTGTTCCCAGGAAGGAATAAATGAAATGTATTCTTTGGGAAGATTGTGCCAATATTTACAGTGAAGTTCATACACACACACACACACACACACACACACACACACACGATATATGTCTTCCACTTTATCTTTCCATCTTATTTTTTGAGACAGAATCTCTCACTCAACCTGGAACTCATGGATTTGGCTAGACTGACTGACTAACAAGCTCTATGAATGTACCTGTCTGTCCCTTTTCTCCCAGCACTGTGGTTACGGGTGATCTGCTGCATCTGGCTTTTGTGTGGATGCTGGACATCTGAATTTGGGTCTCTATGCTTGCACAGTAAGCTTTCCACTGACTGAATCATCTCCCCAGCACCATCCACCCTCCCCAGCATGGAATTCTTTCGTATCTTATCAGGTCTATTGTTATGGAGACCACAAGACTGAAAAGCCTTTGTACCCTGCACTTAACAACTTACACAAATTTTCCTGCTAAGCCCCTAGAAATAAAATAAAATAAAAAATTAATAGTGTAAGAAGACAACTCACAGACTGGGAGGAAGTATTTTGAAAAGACACATTTGTTAAAGAGCTATTATAGTAAAGAATGCAAAATGTCATTTAATACTTAACTGTACAAAAGCAACCTAATTAGAACATGGACCCAAAGTCTTGACAGAGACAGACTCTTTAGATGGCAAACAAGCATATAGATGTTTTGTATCATATGTCACGAGGAAAAGAAAATTTAGACCAAGGATGAGACTCACTCCCCCTCTTATAGAGTGTCCAGGTGTCCACTGAGAACACTGACAGGAAAGGCTGTACAGGCTGTTGGGAGCAGCAGGGCTCAGGTGTTCCTGTGGGGTGAGAACTAATATGGACGCTGTGAGCTGCTGTGTGTCAGTTTCTTAGAAAACTAAACACCTTCTTCCCCCACCCCCCAATCCTGGGTATTTATCCAGAAGAGTCTGACACAGAGCCATGCAAAACTAGCCCATTTAGAGTATTATTATTCACAATTTAAAAAGTCTGAACACAAAGCAAGATGTCCTTCAGATGTGAATGAATAATTAAATTGTATTTCCAAACAAGAGAATATTATTCATTATAAAAATAAATGAGTCTATTCAGATTGTTCACTTGGT
>JAQHUG010000117.1:1216497-1232069 GCA_028555095.1 Dicrostonyx torquatus | reverse complement strand
ATGAGGGACACTTGTATGCGCATTGCTGAGTGATAGAAAATCCGCATAGTGATGGATTCCTACAGAATGACGTTCTGGAAAAGTCAGAGCTGTGGAGAAAGTGGAAAACTCAATGTGCACCAGGGGTAGGAGTGGGCAGGGATTAATAGGCAGAACACAGAGAATTCTTATGGTTCCCTCTTCTATAAAGACTTAACCATTTTAGACTAGTGCCATCTAATTACAAATTCATCAATAGATAATCAGTTGATGCGGCCAGAGCCCTATGATCCAACGACCGCTTGAACACTGGAAACCAAGCCTTCAGCACCTGAGTTCCCAGGGTATATTTTACTGATAAAGTGCAGCCATGATTATCTTCATCTTAGTAATTGTTGACCAAGCTTTCTGTCCTACCTCTATATTAGCCACACCACCAACAGCTGTTTAGTCCCAAATAAATACACAGAGGTCTACATTAACTATAAAACTGGTTGGCCTAGTAGCTCAAGCTTCTTATTAACTCATTTAGATTATATTAGCCCATAATTCTTGTCTGTGTTAGTCATGTGGCTAGGTACATTTTTCGGCAAGGCAGTCACATCTTGCTTGCTCTGTGTCTGGGTCACGACTGCAGACTGCAGAATCCTCATTGCCTCGTCTCTAATTCCTGCCTGTTTCCCCGCCTATACTTCCTGCCTGGCTACTGGCCAATCAGCAGTTTTAAAAAAATAATACAAGTGACAGGATAAAAGATCATTGTCTCACAGCAAGTAATGCCACATGCTTCTTTCAGCTTGATTTTATGTCTCATACCTAGTTAGAGTTCTTTGTATGTGTCAGTCTTAAGTTTCATTAAAAGTTTTTTAAGTATCTATGAAAACAATCATATAGTTTCTTTTTTTCACTGACATGGCAAGTTACATTAGCTTTGGAACAGTGATTTTGAATTTTTACATTACACCTGTCATTGGACAGGATATATTATTCTTGTTAAAATATATCAGATTTTATTTCCTTCTATTTATTGATGTTTTGAATCTGTATTCATGAGAGAACTGGATAAGGAATTTTGTTTCCTGCAATGACTTTTCTGTTTGGGGTTTCAGAAGTGAAGCAAGCAGAGTTCCTTGTTCTTATGTGTTCTTGGGGTATCACTGTGGAACTAGTGCTCTCTCCTACACACTGGGGAGAATTCACTGGGAGAGCCTTCTGAGGCTGCAGTTTTCTTTACTGGAAGATCACCTCTTTACTAGCAGTGGACAGGTTATGTTATCTGTTGAATGAATTTCACCAGCTTGTGTCATTATTAGTTTGCTGGAGACACTGTAACAAATGCCATCGCTCAGTGGATTAAACAGCAGAAATCAACTTCTTCCCAATTTAAAGTCCCTAAGTCTAAGATCAAGATGTCATTTAGGCCATTTCTTTCTGAAATCTCTCTCCTTGTCTTTTACATAGTTACCTTCATTCCCTTCTCAGATGGCCATCCTTTAAGTTTGTTTGTTTGTGTGTGTGTGTGTGCGCGCGCATGTGTGTGCTGTCCCAGTATTCTTTCCCTATAAGCATAAAAGGTCTATTGAATAAACATACACTCACATGACTTGGTGTATTTCTGGATATATGTCTAAATATGGGGACGAGGACTTCGGTATATGTTTTATATAAATAATATCCCTTATTAATACTTATATTTGTAGTGTTTATAGCTTTATCTGTATATTCAATTAATTATTGTCAATTAAAATTACACCATGCCATGGATCATTGGACACAATTCCTACTCTCCTTTATTCCCATTACCACAAGGGCATATTGCCTTCTTTCCTTGCTTCATTTCAAGGTTCATATAACTATGTTTATCTGTGTCTTAAAAATTTTGGGCTTTCATATAAGAAAGACAATGTGGTATGTGCCTTTCAAATCCTAGCTTACTTCTTAATATAATGTCTTTCACTTCAATTTGTGATCCTACAAAAGACCAAATTTCACACTGTGGCGACTAACATCCCATTATATGTGCCCACAATATCTATCTTCTTTATCTATTCATACACTGGTGGATACTAAAGTGGATTCTCTATCTCAAGTCTTGAAGATGATGTTGAATTAGGTATGTGAGTTCAGATGTCTCTTTGATACTGATTTAAATGTTTTTCGGTGTCACCTGCTGGTAAGAAGGCTGGGCCAATTGAAGAACTAGTTCTACTCTGTGGAGGAAGTCTACAATGCTTTCCACAGTGTCTACAATAAACTACATTTCCAGCAAGTGTAAAGAGCTCTCCTTTTTTGCACTGCTACTGGATTTATTATTTGATATTATGTTTGGACAATATCTACCTGGAATGAAATGAAATCTTGCAGTTTTGATCCATGTTTCCCTGAATTTTAATTTTTCTTACATAGTTGTTAGTCATTTGTATATTCCCTTTTGATAAATATGCATATGGATTACTCACTGTAATGTTTTAGATGTTATTTTCTTTTTGGCAAAGGTATCAATAGCATTCAATGAATGACATACATTGGAGAAAGGGCCTGTTTTTTTCTGTTGAGATGTGTAAATTCTTTATAGGTTCTGAAAGTTAAACCCCACTTGGATGGGCAATTAGAAATGATCACTCCCATTATTTAGGCTGTGTCTTTAGTCTTTATATTATTTCCTTTGATGGAGAGGTATTTTGAGTTTGATATAAGCCCATTTGCTCATTCTGCTCTGGTTTGCTGTGCCTTTTGAAACATATGCAAAGCCCTTCTTAGATGAATTTCCTCAGGCATTTCTTATGGATTTTGCTATGGTTCTGTAATTTAATATACTACATTTAAGTTTTTGTTCCATTTTGAATTGAATTTTGTGAATGCAGAAAAATACTGTTATAATTTCTTTCTTATCTGTATGAATAGCAGATTTGTTGAAGAAATCTCTTTCTCTCTAGGCTGTTATTGGATGCTATTGAAGCCTTTGTAAAAACAACCAGATTATTGTATTATGTAGATTTATTCTGGAACCTACTCTGTTCTGTTAGTCTATGTGTTTGTTTTAATGTCAGTATTTTGTTGCTGTATTGATCTTGGTGCATTTCGTATATCTTCATGGTCCAATTTTGGTAGGTTGGAAGTGTATATACTTCTAAGTTTTCAAAATCTGATTCAAGCATAGTGTATTGTAGTTCCTTATGGTCCTTGTATTCCTATTAGGTCAGTTGTATTATTTCTATTTTCATACTTGATTTAACTTATTTGATCTTCTCTCTGTTTTTTCAGTTGATGTAGCTAAAACAAGTTTGTCAATTTTGCTTATCCTTTAAAAAACTGGTGATTTTATTGCTACTTACACATGGATGACAGTGGTGTTTGGGTCTTTGATTCTTTTTCTTTCTAATTTTGGGTGTGGTGTTTACATAATTCCTCCCCCAGTCTATTGCACTACCTCTGCTATGGGTGCTAACTATAAATTTCCTTCAGCATTGCTTTTGCTGTTTCTCATTGCTTTTTTTTAAAACTAAGCTGTGTTATCATTTTCATATGTTGCAAGAAACTTCCAGTTTTCCATTGCAATTTCTTCATGGACCCAGTAGTCATCAATGAAAATTTTGCTTAAATACAACATTGTTTTCATTTTTCAAGTTCTTATTGATTTTATCTTTATTCTAATTTAGTTACAAAAGATATATCCTATCATTTCAGTCTTTGTTTACTGTTAAAACTTATTTTTTTATTGTTTTAATCTCTCCTTAAGATCCATTTAACTAGTCATATAATTTAATACAAGACTATAAATACTTTATACTCAAGGTTGTTAGTAATAAGAAATGACCTAATATCCTATAATTTGTTTGCTCCTTAAAGTATTTGATTGTGTGTGTGTGTGTGTGTGTGTATGCGCACATGACATAAGAGTGTACTATCCACAGAGTCCAGAAGAGGGTTTTAGATCCTCTGGAACTGGAGTTACAGGAAGTTATAAGCTGCCTGCCTGCCATATGGATGCTTAGAACTGAACACAGGTCTTCTGAAAGCCGCAAAACTAAACATCAAGAGAATATATATATATATATATATATATTTGATAGAATATATATATTCTATCAAACAGAATGGGCTCGAGAGATGTTTCAGCAGTTATATCCTTTCTTACTTCCTATTTCGCTATGTGGCTCAGTGGATTTCTGCATAGTGCATAGTTGAGATTTGGTTCTTTCTCACTCTCCATCTCGTATCTGTTCTATTGTTGACTTTCAGACCATTGCATGTTTTTATGATGTGACTTGCCATCATCCTTTTGCTTCTAGACATTGCCTCCCTTCAGCATTTCTCTATGTCTTATCGAGGGATGATTTTTAGAGTCTGTATTCTTGCAAAACCTTTCTCCTTCACTTGTGAGGGATAGGCTTCCTGGTCTAGGATTTGACTTATATTTTTTTCTTTCAAAACTCTGACTTTGCTGCTCTATTCTCCCCTAGCCTTTACGACTTCTAAGAGAAGTCTACTTCCAGCCTAACTATGATTTCTTTGCTCTGTTTTAAGAATTTTCTCTGTCTTATACTGTTGACAATTTTTAACATAATGTATCTCAAAGAAAATCTATGTTTAACTATGATAATTCAAATTTCCGTGGATATCTTTCCCACGACTTAGAACACTTTCATCAGTTACTTAATTGGATAGATCTTCCATGACTTCACTCATATCTTTCCTTTTGTGAAAAGAAGGGCTGCTTGGTTAATTGTGTTCTCCATAGAAAAGGGTTCTTTACTCTTCAATTCTTTTATTTCTTTTTACAATATGACTAAGTTATTTCAAAGGAGAGTTGTCGCCAGTCATAGAAACCCTCCTTTGTGCCCTTTCTGCTGTTGAAACCTCAAAAGTTTCACTTACTAAATTGCCTTTTTAACTGGTTTATTTTAATAATCTCTATTTCTTTGCTGAAATTTTCACTGATACCATGCAACTCTGTATTTCTTACTTCTAATTAAGTTTTATAAAAATCACTCTCTTCTTCTGTCATTTGCTGGATAGTTTGTGGATTACCTTTATATTGAGGTGCATTGCTTGGGAGTTAGTGTGTTTCCTTGAGGTATCATGTTTCCTTTAAAATGTTCCTTGTACCCTTGTACTGTATTTGTGCATGTGATGGGTGTGTTGACACTGTTGATGCTGCAGGGTGTCTACACACCATTTGTGTATGTGGTGGGTCTGTTGTCACTGTAGATGTTACAGGGTTCCTACACTGTAGTTATTTATCTGATAAGTTGGTTGCCACTTGAATTTTACAGGGTGTCTATATTGTATTTGTATATCTGGTGAACAGGTTGCCACTATAAATATCATATCACAGGATGTCTACACTGTATTTGTGTAGCTCTTAGGTCAGTTGCTGCTATTAATTTTACAGGGCATTTAATCATACTTATGTAGTGGGTGGGTCAGTTGCTACTGTGAGTTTTACAACATGTCTACACTATATTTGTGTAGATGGTGGGTGGGTTGCTGCTATGAATTTTACAGGTATCTAAACTGTATTTGTATAGTGGGTGGGCCAGGTGCCACCATGAATTTCACAGGGTGTTTTTTATCATAAAAGGTTTTCTACTAGCAGTGTGTTCTAGGGTACTTATTAGTTGTGTTTTGCACATTGATTCCTGGCATATACTTTAGCGTAGTGATTTCTGTAGCCGTTTTAGCTATGATCAACACTAGCAGTGTCGGCAGTGTAACAGTGATCTAGGTATCAGGCCTGGGAAATTATATTCAAACCGGGTTGATATGTCTCCCACAGACAGATTTGATGGCTGTTCTAGACATGGTGCATTCTGTGTCCCACGATATTTGTCACATCACTACTGCACTCCTGTAAGAGATGTTGTTTGTTCCCTGGTTAGGTTCTTTGGTGTAGAGAGACACGTGTGGGCACCTGTAGGCAGCCATATTGCTGATACCATTCTTTATTTATTCCTAATTGTGGCGATTTGTATTTCTTTTACTCTTCTTAGTGTTTTCCTGTTTACCAGTTACTCTGTGTTTTCTAAGAGGTAACTTGTAGCTTAATTTACTTTCTTTATTTTTTACATCCCCAATTTTATTGATTTCTTGAGTACTTATTGTTCTTGTTGTATTTTCTTTTCTGCAATATTAAAATAGTTTAATTGAGATCTTTTCTAATATAAACATTGTTATTATGATAACTCTCTATACACTGTTTTAGCTACATCTAGTGCTGCAATGACTTTTGACTCTTAAGAGATAATTTTATTATCTTTCCTTAAGTCCCACTCAATCTTCTATAATATCAACAATGCTGATGATATTTACATCGTGAGAACTAGAAAATACCACAAATCATGACCTTTCCCCATGAGAGGTAATTACCAAATATCTACCAAACAATTCAATGTCCTATATATTGAGGTATATTGTTGTTTCTCAATTCAAGTCAAGCTATTTCCCCATATATATTTTGATTTCTTCTTTAGTAATGAGAATTTTTTAAAGATTTATTTATTTGTTATTTTATGTGCATGAGTGTTTTGCCAGGATGTATGTATGCATACCACATGGATGCTTGATACCAAAAGAGATGACTGGATCCCTCAGAACTGGAATTAAAGACAGCTGTGAGCTGCCATGTGGGTGCCAGTAAATGAACCAGGCTCCTCTGTAAGAGCAACGATTGCTCATAACTACTGAACTGTCTTTCCACCCTCCTCCTGAGTGGGTGTAAAGAGTGTTATTTAACTTTTAAAATACTTGTTGATTTTTCCAAGATAGCTTTTAGTTTATTTAATGTATAATCCAAGAACATACTCCCTATATTCTTAATTTTTAAGAGATTATTAGGGCATGATTTTTGGTCCAGAATGCATTCCTATATGGCCTAGAATGTTTTGTGTACATTTGAAGGGATTTCTATCTTCCTCCATCCTTTCCAGATTGATTTATTGAGGTAGGGTCTCTCACTGAACTTGAAACTCACCAATTATTCCTACTCTAGCGGCCAGCTTGTCCCAGGTAATCTTTGTCTCTCCTTCCAAAGTGCTGTGATTACAGATGGCCATCACGACTGCCAACTTTTACGTGGACTCTGGGATTCTGAACACAGGCGCTCACTGTTTTGTAGTAAGCATTTTATCTGCTGGACCATCTCCCCGTGCCCTACATTATGTATCTCTCTCTCTCAGGTTTAGAGGGTTTTCCCTCAACTATACTGTGACTTTAGTTGTATCTTAGGGTGATGTTCTTTTCAGTTGTCTAGAGACCTGAGGATTTGACTTCACAAGGGGGTGAGAGAGGAACCAGACAGGACTTCATGACTTCCCCATGTCTTCTCCTTTAGGGCCTATGATTTTTTTTCTAGAGTAAAAGAGATTTGAGGAGGATTTTGCTGGCAGCATAGGAGAACCTAGGGAATTTTGTGAAAAGTCTGAAAGTGTGTGCAAGGTTCTTTGTGGTTTTGGTTATCATCTGCCTCATAATACGACCTTACTGTCACATTATCACATGGTCCATCTTTAACAAGCTCATATATTTTAGTAGAATTGCTCTCCCAGTTTACATGGCTTTGAAAGCCTCATATCCTCTTCAAGTAATCAAAGGCTAATGTGCTTTCCTCCTTGACCCGCTCTGTCTTAGCTTTCAGGCTAGTTTCTCTATGACTCAGCTATCTTATGGAGTCAGCAAATATTTTGATCTTGCAGATTCTCCTCTGTCTAAGTGTGTTCCACTTAAGGAAAACAATATTTCTAGCTCAACATCCCAAGCAGAAGCTAGAAGTCATGACATTTTTGATAAGCAAGACTCTTTTTTCTTTTTATTGATTTTTATTGAACTCTACAAATTTCTCTGCTCCCTTCCCTGCCTCTCCCCTCCTGTTCAACCCTCTCCCATGGTCCTCATGCTCCAATTTATTCAGGAAATCTTGTCTTTTTCTCCTAACTCTTTCATGTCTATAAGTCCTCAATACGTCTTTGCTAAAAGTTACCAGTATCAAATTCTAACCCTCACACAACTGTGTCATAGTTTATTATGTTTTGATTCATATCAAGAAACAATGCTAACATGCCTCCCAAACAAGCATTATGGTGAATTGTTAAATATTCTTTTTCATATCACCCTGTATCTCTAGAAAGGTCGAATCCAGATAAATTGAAGACCCTCTTCTCCCACTTCCAATATGTTAGAGATCAGCAATACAGACATTTATTCATGACTGGAGCGATGAGACTTGTTCATTGTTATTAATGAAGAAACAATAAGCAGAGCAAGACTGGACAGTGGCAACCTTGTCCTCTAAGGCACATAAAACTGTGTGATGTGGTGGTGCATGATTGGGTATTCCGGATTGGTGCAGTTCCCACTGTTTTATCAGATACAGTTGAGCTGAGACCATGCATGGATCAAGCTATGCTGAGCACTGACATTCATTCAAGTTCAGAAAGCACCCCACAAATTACATATAATCCGACACTTTCCCCCTCCAGGCCTGGATTATTGCCATGTCCCCTGGTTACAAATTACAGATACTAACTGATGGGTACAACGGACCTTTGGTTTGTTGACACCATTATTTTATGCATGGATTTTATGGGTTTTTTTTTGTAGCTTGCTGTGACATGTTAGAACCGATCTGTCTGCTCAGTAACGAGCAAAATGACAAATGTAACATAGGAAACATCATTCAGATATCCAAGATTGTTTACTACCATTTGGTTTTACTAATATGTTGGCATTTACAGCTGATAAATAAATGAAAGATGGTGAAGACCTTGAAATTGACATGATCTTTATGAGAAGCATAAGATGAGAGCAATATTTTTAAATGGACATTTGTTTGCTTCACATTTGTTAGGCATTTTATATTTAGTTCACTTTTATCTCTCCAAAAAGCTCCAATGCTCTGGAACAAATTAGCTGTCATATTTTATGTTAGTGGGAAATAAAATATCTGCCTCTCTTTTTGGAGATGGAAAATGTTTTACAGTAAGATGTTGATATATATTTTTGTTGTTGTTTCTTGACCCAATAATATTTTTTAATGAAGAAAAATGTACCTGCTCTTCAGTGGGCAGTTTTCATTGGTATGTGCTGAGAGGTATCTAATAAAAGTAGAGTTGTATAATTTTATGTCTTTAATTATCCCTCTTGGGATGCAGAACATTTTACTTGCTAAGACTGCCCATTACTTGTATACATTGTTGCATGTGTATTTAAAGACTTATTTATGATTAAGCTAAGTGAAAGGATCTGGGAATTTAACAAAACACCTAAAACATAGAGGTTACCCGCTGAACATATTTTATACTCATTTGCCCCCATATATCCTTTGTTTCTCCACCGTTTTCACAAAATATCTTGAAAATAAAAGATGGAACATAAAATATGTGCTCAATAAATGCATATTCAGTTGATAAAACCAATAGTTGACTGTTAGACGTTCCACTAATGACAGAACTTGGACTTGAGTTTCTCTTTCAGCCTTGTACCTTTACAAAGTCCTCCTCATTTTGACTGCAAAGTACAAATCAGCTAAAATATTATGCAGGCAAATAAATACCCCCATCATTTCTGTGATTAATATTCTTTTGTTTTAAAAAGAAAAATTCCAGCCTTTCTCATTTCTGAGCAAATAACACAACTGTAAAGGCTGTTGCCAAGCAACCTGAATTCACAGCTCAGATGGACTGAATGTTTGTATTCATATGTAGATTAAATTGACCCATTCCTTTTCATAAAATATATCTATGAGGTCTGAGATGGTTCTCTTAAGATGTCAGGGTGTAAGCTGTGGCATTACTACTCTGTAAGGGTGTGCTGAGACATAGCTACTTTGCATGCCTCTGCCACTAAATTTGGTGGGTCACATTTAAAGTATCTGCATTGTCATTAACTTATCATCTAGCAGACGGCCCTGTTGATACCCAGTACTCCACATATGTTTGATGGTTCCACAGTTTCTAGAAAACTATTTTCTTACTGGACCTTAAAAAGAAGGAAGAACATAACAGATTAAATTACAGTAAACCCAAACAGTAGTGTTCACTCTAAAAGTATTTAGAATTACAGCATTTTCGAATTAGAGGAAAGTTTAGAGCTCACTTAGTTCAGAGGTTCTCAACTCTGGTTGTGATTTGAACCACTTGGGATCCTATAAATACAACTTCTGAGTGAGGTTTTGAACGAAGCTCTTAAAAGTTTTCCTGCTTTTCAATTGTATACCTAGGGTGCTACCTATGTAGTCTAAATCTCTCTGACTTTCTCTCTCTCTCTCTTTTTCTCTCTCTCTCTCTCTCTCTTTCTATTTCTCTCTCTCAGAAAATAATCCCAGTGTGATTAGAACAGCAAGTTTATGGGACAAGAATCAGCTCAGGAGTCACCTGCCAATCACGATATTTGGCCTCAGTGTCCCTTCCATATGGCTGTCTGGGGAGCCTGCCTCCAGCAGCACACAGCTTTGATAGGAATTCATGATTGGCAAAGCTAGACTTTTCTATCTGAGGAGGGTTAGAGAAAAAGGCACTCACAAACTCTCTTGATGGTTTCCCTCTTTATCCTCTCTCTTTCTATATTCTCTGTTTCTTTTCTCATGTTATTTTACAGCATTTCTACCTGAACAGAATCTTCCAGGCAGTACAAGAATCAAAACAGCTGAATTCCATTTCTCAAGTGAATGATTATGGGTAAAAACATGTTTTCATCTCCCTCACATGATTGAACATTTTATTTATTACAGGTGAAAAACAAATCATGCCAAAAAAGAACCCACATGCATTCATACCCAAGCAACTTGTTATAGATTAACCATGTGGGCAAGCAAGTTATTCTTCTCAGGTCTTTTACTGGCAGGCTGCATTTTGCAGTTACAAAGAAAGGTCCAATTGCTTTATTACTTACCTTACAATGTAATATTATAAGGAATCTTAAAGGAATCACAAATCTAAACTTTTATATATGAAAAATCATCAGTCAGCTCTACTTTAAATCTTTAGGGTACATATTTATTCATTAATAGATTTTTTAATGTCAGGAGATCTAGGGCAGAAAAAGTGTAAGGAATTAATCATCACCTTTGGTCATCAACCAAACCTAGCAAGGAGAGTACTTCAGTCAGTAATAATTAGGCTGCTTTGTTCTTGTTCCCTGACCTTAAAAGTTCTGCATTCAACTATGTGCCTTTCTAAAACTTTAGATTGTCTTTTTGGGTTCTTCACCTAAAAATTATTTATCAAAAACATCTCAGTCTGACTTTGTTATTTTCAAACTTTGTTTCAGCTGTAATTCCCTTCAAGACCTGTGAACACATCTCCCAACATTAAGGTTAAAAGAATTTAAAGTAGCTGAGCTCTTGGAACTCAATTGTTAGTCACTAACTTGAGCTACAATCCACGCAGCTCCTTAGGTGAGACTCACAGACCTTGACTGTGAAGTGTAACCTTGTATTTATTTCTATTCATCAAAACTCTGCATAAGTTATCATTATTACTATCGAATTAGACAGTACAACTTGGGGGAGGAGTCATCCTGACACTCCACAGGTAAAAGTATCCAGTAGAATGAGATGTTTCCAAGAGATAATCACACTATAATACAGGCAGTGGGAATCTGCCCATGTCCACTCACAGGCTAGATATCAGAGAAACAGAGCTGCAGCAAACATTTAAAGGCACAGCAGAAGCAAAAGACATTCTGTGGTCTACAGTCCCAAGGCCTTGCCTAAATGAGATTAGCCCATCAGAGGATGCCCTTTGAGTGGACTGACACCTGAAACTGCAATTGCAGTCCTCTGACATGGCCAACAGCACTTCCTTATAAGGAAGTATATGGTGTAGACATATTTAACTGTGCAGTTACCGCTGTGGTGGTTAAGTGGGATGACATGCAATGTACACTAGAATCATGCTTAGGGGAAGACTGACAAAGACCATTTCTTCCCTTAATCAAGCATTTTCGCTCATTTGCATACTGTGTCAGTAGAGATTTAATTCATTGGCATCCCGAATTTTCATCCCGTGAATAAATAGGATCATGAAAGAATGGCTCTAGGTACCTACGAGGACCTGCTAGTCTTCAAAAGACCTGAGATCTATTCCTGCACTGGTGGTCCATAATTTCCTGTAAGTCTTGCTCTGGAGGAGTCTATGGCTCCAACAGACACGTGCCCTCAGAGCAAACTGTCGTGTGGCAGGAAGGGCACTGGGACAGAATTTCCTCCCCTCATTCTGTAATTTTCTATTCGCAATCATTTCAGCTAAGCCAAGGGGTGAGAATGCTTCTGTCAGAGGATTGCTACAGGTCAATCTGCTGGGGTGAAAAGCAGGGTGCAGAGGGCTGGAAAAGGGTCTGGGAAGGTGGAGAGTAAATATATAGGCAACTACCACTTTGTGAGGGTTACTTTATACAAATGATGTCTTCACCACTTACATTTCTTTGTCACACACTACTTCTGCTTCTTTGACACTAATTGACTTGAACAGAAATCTCCCCAAATTACTGATAGTCTTCACAGGATAGACTTTCTTAAAAGGTTTTATATGCCCACCTGCTAACTCTGCTTCAAAATGAACCTTCAGGCAATGGAAACTGAACTTGACTATGGATAGAAGGATGGCAATCACATTGGCCCATGGACCCTGTATTGGAAGAGATTCAGGAAGGAAATCAAGCTGTGACAACTCCAAGCTAGGCATGTAAAATAGCCTAAACCCACTCTTGCCTCAACAGCTGCTGCCTGCTTTTCCTGAGCCTTCTGTTCACCTCTTTGTTTTATAATTTATCCATCTAAGAAAAGCAAAGAACACCTGCTTCTCATTACAAGATTGAGATGTTTGGAGAAAAAAAGGATTATTCTTATGCAACACAGATTCTATTTAAATGCAAAGGGGGGCTTCCAATGATGCTGAACTGCATTGCACACAAACATATAGGGTGCCTCACTTTCGGCTTATGTTACTGAATACTTCTTTAGCATCACCTGGAAGCTCAAAGGTGAATTAGGCAGACTCTGCCTTTGAGGAATATCCAGTTTGGTTGGAAGACTTAGAAAGAAAGTGTTTATGTTTTTTAAAAAAATAGTATTGATATTGATTTAAAGCATTCTTTCATAATTTCTCTTTCATCCATTTCAGTTTCTTTTGCTTATAAAAACTTAAATGCTTATGAGGTATAATTTATTAACACTCTTTCACCACTTCAAATGCACCACATTCCTGCAACTAGGCTTCTCTTGGCATGTGTCTTACCTGGCATCCTTCTCTGAGTTCCCTGGGGTCTCTAAATGTTTAATAATCACATTTTGGTTCATTCCCAAGTCTCATTTAATTCCCAAGTGGCATGCAGCTTTGTTCTGAATAACTTATCCTAACTCAGTCTCCTACTTGTCTGGGTTAGATTTCTTGGTCCTGTCTCTTATTCACCACCCATACCCCCATGTCTACCCAACAAAGCAGATATTTTATCCAGCTGTTTTACAAAGCCCACTGAATAGCTACAACTGGTAGACACACTGTTAATCTTCTCTCTTGATCCAATGCTGAAAAGTCTGGGATTTAAATAACTGGAATGTTAGATCCAACAACCAGAGAAGCCTCAGGGTAGCAGAACTGCTAAGGGGCAATTATGAAGTAGCTGATAGTGACAATTTGGAGGAATGAAAGAGTGCCAAGAATGGAATGTGATCTTGATGTAAAAAGGAAATAGCAACCAAAAGAATTGCATGCACACTGAGTTAGAGATGGATGCATTGTGCTCAGCTGCACCCTTGAGTAGGGTGAAGAGATCCTAAAAGGATGTGATTATTGTGCCCTGCCATTTCTTGTGCGACTGTGTGTGTGTGTGCATGTATGTGGAGGGCAATACACAGAGGCAATACTCTCTGTGTGTAAAACTCAATTGCTTCCATTTCTAAGCTCTAGTATGCACTGCTTAAAAGCATGTATCAAACAGTCAGTAAGCAACAGAACCATCAAATCTCAAGATTTCTCCAGCATGCTGTTCGATTTTATAAGTCATGGAAGTTTCATGAAAGGGGACCACGTGCCTAGGATCCTTGAGACAATGACACATTTGAAAGTGGTTTTAACGTGCATAATTTAGGAAAGGACATTTCTGAATAATAACACTCTGTTCATCTTCTAGAGTTTTTAAGTGGTTAGACATATTTGTTATTTTTTGTCTTTGCAAATATTTTCAATCACGTGCCAAAAAGCCAGTGACATGAAGTTCTTAGGCTTTGCCCAGAGCTTTCTGACTCTAGTCATTACTTTCCTCTGTGTATTGCCTGAAAGACAGTAGGTAGAGGATCTATGATTTGAGTTTGTTTCTCAACATTCATGTGCTGTACTCATAATTCCCAATGCAATAGAGTTGAGAGAGGGGAGGACCTTTAAGAGGTACAGTATTGCCATTACTATGGGAATGAATGAGTTACTATGAGAAGGAAATTAAAATAAAAGTTATTTTACCCCCATCCAATCCCATTTCTTATCCTTCTGCTTTCCCTATGGCGTGATGTGGCAGGAAGGTCTGCATGAGGTTCGTATAAGATCCTTGCTCTTGGATCTTTCAGCCTCCAGACCTATATACCAACAATCATTTTTTTTGTGTGTACTGTACAGCTCTTAGGTATACTGTGGCAGTATTAAATGGTTTGTTATGACAGAAAATTGGTATTTGGAAGTGGGCTGTTGCTGCAACAAACCCTTGACAGGCAGTAGATGAAACTGTAGGAGTAATCCAATAAAAGCTAGGTTGTCCTGAGTGGGACATTCAGGGCAGCTGGGGACAGGGTTCAGAAGAAGAAAAGATATTTGAGGAAAGACTGGGTCTTCTTTGGAATTACTCAAGTGTTCATGATCCAAAGGACATGTGGACATTAAAACTGAGGAGCCAGCACTGGGAGTTAGAGGAAATACTCTCTTTATTAGGTAGTTGCAAAGAACTTGGGATTGTTTCCATGTCCAGAAGTTTATGGATGGCAGAATATGAAAGTGATAAATTTGGACATGTGAAAGGAATTTCTTTCACAGATTATTGGAAGAGCTACCAGATATTGTTAACTGCTGGCAGTAAGATGACCAAAAGAAATGGCTTAATTAAAGACAGAACTCATAATTAAAATTGGAGCAGAACAAAACTACTAGGAAACTTGCAACTTAGCCACGTAAAGTGAGAGAAATTGTTTTCTGGAGCCTAAATCAAAGGTGTAGCCAAGCAACTATTTGCCAAAAAGATAAGTTTGGCTAGAAGAGAGCCAATGGCTTTTCATCAAGGCAGGGGGAGATAATCTTACAGTAATTTCAGAGACAGAGATCAGTGCAAGTGAAACCCTTGAACACAGGACTCAGGTCCATAGCATTCACGGTCTTGTACCACCTCAAATATCCACTTCTTGAATTCTAGGACAGTGTTCCTCAGGCATTCTCATCTTGGAAGTCCAATATAAATGATCCAAGATGAGGGATAACAATGGGAAGGGGAGGATAAACATTTGCTAGCCTCTACTCTAGCCTCATCTATCTTGCTAGCATTTTGTCACAATGCTCTAACAGATGAAAACAGACTATCTTCTCTTCTCTGTCCACAAACCCAAAAAGATGAGTATG
>JAQHUG010000117.1:1186801-1205957 GCA_028555095.1 Dicrostonyx torquatus | reverse complement strand
TTTGTGTATATGTGTTTATGTTTGTATTGTGTAGGTGTGTAGATATGCATGTGTATTTCTGTGCATTTGAATGTGTATATATTTGTTTGTATGTATTTACAGCTTGTGCATGCATATGTGTGTGTGTTTATGTGTTTGTGTATATGTATTCACGTGTATGTGTATATGTTGAGCTGAAACTTAGAATTTAGGAGCTGGTTTTTTTTGTTACTAACATGTCCAGCTGAATTGCCCCATCCATTCCTTTGTGATATTGATGTATTTTTGGAAATTCCTCCTAAGATTTATTTCCAGCTTCATTTGGTAGATTTTAAGAGTTTCAGAACTCTAGTTTATTGGCAAAGGGGTAAAGCAATTTTAGTATGAAAATATCAGCAAAACAGTCTAAACCATATTTCTTCTTAACATGCATAACCTTAAAACCTTCTGTAGAGTCTCAAGACTACTGAAACTGCTTTTGAATTTAATAGAAAGTATTGATTTGATTCCCCCAAATAAAAGAAGACTTCTCTGACAAATTGTCAGCATGCAAGTATTTTGTTTGTGAAGTACGTGACTGTTGGCCATTGACAGCCTGGTGCACACCAGTCAGTGGAAGAACAGTTGAATTGCACATTTGTGTACATCTGTGACATCACATTTGCAAAATGACCAAACCATGAATCTCATTTTTTTTCTCATTAGCAAAACGGAAAAGAAAATCACACATCACAGGGTTTAGATAAGAATATATAAGATTGCGTTTCCTTGATTCTGAGTGTAATGAAGAAAAATGGATTAAAAGGGGGAAATCAGGACTGAAAATATCCATTGTGAACTGGTTGGTGATCAAAGACCCATGGAAGCCAGATTATAGAAATGATCTCACAGCTTAAATAACGTGTTCTGTTTGCTTCATTTAAAGTGGGGTTTATTTCTGCTTTTCCTCCTTGTGCCGCTGTTCTTGCATCAAAGTCTCAGGAGAAAGGATCAGTTTGATAAATTTGATCCTCCCCAGCTTCCATGCTGGGAAGCAAGGCATGGGATTTTCACCACAGCTGGACTGTACTCATTCAAAGAAAGGATGCCTCCTAAGGAAATCAAGCTGCTGTGAAAGCAGATGCTAACCACAACTGTGAGAGTGGGAACATGAAAGTGATGTATCAGAGCAAAGGCTTTGATTTGCGTCTTACATCCCTGGGTGGGGTTCAAAGATATGAATTAGTCTATGTATTTATACTGAACAAAGAAAAAGTTACTCTAAACTTATTCCTACACATGTACTGAACTTCGTTTTGCTCTATTCTACCCCTTTTAACTTTAAAAAGGGCTTAGTGTGGCCCACTAGGTTTATTTTTATGACTTAAGGAAGCATTGCAACCCTAAAATACTTTTTTTTTATAATGGGGTTATTAGAAATGTAAGTGCACTGTGTATGTGATGTCCTCTTACACCATCTCTCCCTCTGTTCTGCCTCCCGTCACCCCATCAAATAGAATTATGCCCAGTGGCTGAATGAGCAATGCATATTAATGCATTTTATTGTCCTAATGGCCAAGTTTTACTAACATTTTTTTCCTAAAGAATAGATTTTATGAGCTTCAGAATTTTTTAAAGAAAATTAAAGATGTTTGAACGGAAGACCAAATAATAAAATGCATGGTACAAGATGACTTCAGACTTAGCAAAACTACAATGCTACACTTCCCTTCTAGAATATCACAGAATAATTTCCTGTTCTATATAAACATCCTGATTGCTGTGTAAAATCATAAGGTCAAATAAATATTTTTGCTGGGGAAGAGATCTGCCTATCAGTTCATACCAGGGATGTTATAACACTCTAAAGAATGAGTTCAATGAGATGAACATGCAAACTGGGGGCCTACCATTCACTGCCCCAGACGAGCAGGGAGATGCTCTGCTTTAGAGAGGAATACTCCACTCTGTCACCCAAGTTCTCCGTCTGCCCTCTCCCTTTTCCCTGTTTAAACTTTTGGAAGAAAGTACCAGCATGGAGCATAACTTCATATTCTTTCCACTCTGCTCCATTTACATACTAAAATTTTGGAGCACCGTGTAAGTGCAATGCTAGGTTTCTTTGTCAGGAAGTGAGCTCTGCCATGCCATAATGCCATGTTCTTTAATGATGTTTTGTTTCCAACTCCTTCTCCCATTAGGTTTCAGTTGCCCTAGATATTTGAACAGAGAAAAATGAATGGAAAACAATTAAAACCTCCCAGTATCCAACATTTGTCTTCTTTCTTCTAATACATCGGTTCCAGAATTCCAGGATCTCCCTACTATAATCCATTTTACGTTCTATTGTCTGTGCTCTTTCTCGATAAAAACTCACAATTTTGTTCCCCCACAAATGTGATTGCTCTTCACACTTTCCAAAACTGGACGTGAATGTTTTATAGACATTTGTGAGGGCGCAGCATGGCCTAGAGCTCCACTGGTTCTTTGTCATTCCCTTCTTCAGATGACTCACCCCCACACACCTGAGCTCTGTGTAGAGTTTGGGCTTTGAGTTTTGTTATTTTTTTCACTTACTTTTAAATTTTCTAGGAATATTTTATGATCATTTCTGTTGTTATCTATCTGTCTTTAAGTGTTTTCTTTATCATTTTACACTACAATTTCTTTCTAATGAAAAATGGGTATAGGGCATTATTGTGAAAACTTCTGGCTAATATGTTTTCACTAGGCATTTTATGATTTAAATGGAAAATAATAGGTAATATAGTATATTAATCAGGATTTTCTATAGAAATAAGACCAATCTATCTATGTCATCTATCTATCTATCATCTATCTATCTATCTATCTATCTATCTATCTATCTATCTATCTATCTGATTAGCTTTAAGTAACTAGCTCATATAATTATGGAATTGACTGGAGCCATGACCTGCTGTCTATGAGCTGAAAGCCATGGTATCCTAAGGGTCTGCTCAGGTTAGGAGAAGTATTACCAAGCAGGAAGCTTCATTTCTTTTTCCTCCATCTTTGGTTCTGTTTAGATCCTCTGTGGGTAGATGATTACCTGTCTGCAGTGGGGAGTGTCACTTTCTTTAGAGCCCATAGGCCCTATATTAGCCTCATCCAGAAACTCCCTTGAGGTTAAACTGAGGAGTAATGTTTCATCTGGGCATACCATGTCCCAGACAAATAGTCACATTAATCAAGAAGCACATATGTCCTAGCTATCAGGGGGATCTTCTTTCCACCCAGTTCTTCTTTAGTGGATGGTAACCTGTGTTTTAGTAACAGGTAGCAAGGTATCTCTTACTGAAACAGCATTGTGCTTATAATTTTTTGAGTAATCCTCATGTAGAAAAGTTGATTTAAGATTTCAAAACTTACAAGAGAATTAAAGATGAAAGTTTCCATTGGGATGCTGGCTTCAAAATAGACCAGATTCATTGGCAGCAGTGCAATTCATGCCAGATTTTCTTTGAAAGTCGGCTTCTAAGTAATTTAAAACGCCTTGGGTTCCTATTCTTTTTCACTCATTTCATAAAATATTTGCTATGTGCAGACATGTGCCTATATTCACAAGGCAATGAGCTAGGTCTGCTGGAATATCCCAAACTTACTTAAAAGACTGATCACAAAGACAGGCAGCCTGCTATGCCTGTGGAAATGTCTCAAGACTTTTTGCCTTTCTTTATCATAAGTATATGATTTACTCTTCTTTCCCTTTATCCCACTTCTCTTCTGTTTTATTTCTCTTCTGTTTTATTTCTAAGTCCTTTTTATGCTTTACCACTCTTCCTATGTATGGCCTTGATACCAGCCTTACTGTATACCAGAAATTTCAGCAGTCTCTATGTGGGATCCAGGTCACTCATGACCTACTTGTCAGTGAGACCTGAGCACATCACGCAGTCTTCTAGCTTCAGTTTTGTTCCCGATGCTGTGGCAAACCCCCTGACCCAAAGCAGCTCAGAGGACTGAGAGGAGGAAAAGGGTTATTTGGTTTATCCTTTCAGGTCATGGTCCATCACTGAATGAAAATGGGGCAGAGACTTGAAGCAGAAACTATGGAGGAAGTCTGCTTGCTGGTCCGGTCTCAGGCTCATTCTTAGCTTTCTTTCTTATATAGCCCAGGATCACATGACCTGGAAATAGGACAGCCTGCATTGAGGGTATTCCTTCCTGTTTCCATTAGCAACTACTACAGAGCAGCCAAATGAAGATGGTTACTCTATTGAAACTCTGTAGCAGGTGATTCTAGGTTGGGTCAGTTTGTGACACGTAATGCTACCTAGGACATAGAGTGCACTGAAATGGTAGTTGTATTCATTGAACAATAAATTAGCAAGCTCGCAAAAACAAAAAAAGTACTTCAGTTACATTTTATGGCATTTATTGCTCTAGTCTTACTCTATGGGGCTAATAAAGATAGTTTTATTTTTTCTAGTCTTTTACAACTTTCCCTTTCATTATATGTAGGCTGTTTATCCTCACATATATATCCTGATTATGGTTCCCCTCCCTCTACTCCTCCTAGTTCCTCTCTACCTCCTGTTCCTCTGGAGTCACACTTTCTGTCTCTCCTTAGAAAACAAGGAGGCTTCTAAAAGACAACAGTAAGATAAAATAAAGTATGATAAAACAAAAGCTACCACATCAGATTTGAGCAAAACAAACATAAGGAAAAGATCCCAACAGAAGGCACAAGAAACAGGGACCTCTCTGTCACATACTTGGAAATCCTATAAAAGCACTAAACTGGAAATTATAATATTTGCACAAAGGACCTGTGTATGTATTTCTTTTTATCTATACAATATATGTTATGTGTGTAATTTATACATTATATAATATATATTTATATACATATAAAATATAACAAACCTTTTTAAAAAAGAAAAATCCTAGTGCAGCATTATGAAACAAGGAACCTCCAAAGGTGATGCTGTGTTTGTTTTCTGTGGCCATCTACTGCTGGACATGCAGATAACCCTTACAAATAGTTTGTTTCCCTAGTGAGATTTCCTTGGAGAAAACTAAGTTTTCATTTGCAAGTGACTTTCAATTGGAGATTGCTCTGGATTAGGGGTGGAGGCATGTGTTCACGTCTCCTTCCAGCTCTAGAGCCTCATCTGGTGCAGACATGTGCAGGCCCTGTGTTTGCTGCCTCAGCCTCTGTAAGTTCATATTGCGCGGGGCATTTACTTTCTAATAGATGTTTTGCCTTCATGTGTATCTGTGAACCAAGTGCATATAGTACACACAGAGACCAGAAGAGAGTATCAGATTTCTTAGATCTGGAGGTACAGATGCTGATGAGCCACCTTGTGGGTACTAAAGACTGAAGCCTGGTCCTCTGCAAGAGCAGCAAGTGCTCTCAATCATTGGTTAATCTCTTAATCCCCTGGTGAGGACTTTCACATAAAAAACGTCTGTGAATTGTCTATCTAGTAAACCAGTGCTGGCCTCATCACTGAGGTGTGCTATTTGGGATACTGAAAATCCCCAAAGACTTTTGTCCTTAGGCTGTGACATTTTGGGTAGGTGGTGGAAACTGAGAGATAATTAGAAGAATCATTCAATATGTGCATGCCCTGGATGATATTATCAAGATCTGAAATCTTTGTCTCTGCTCCCTGGCTGTCATCAGTGGGCAGCTTTGCTCTATCCCAGTTCCCTTCCATCATGGCCAGATTCTAATCATCTGAAAATACGTGGACTGAGTGACCACAGGTTGGAACTTCTGAAACTTTGAATCCAAACTTCTATTCATCTTATAGGTCTAACTTAGAAAAATCACTTGCCATAAAACTGATTTTCTATTTTCTAGGAAAGGTGACTAAGCTAGATACTGTTCTTTTTTTTTTTTTTTCTTTTTCGAGACAGGGTTTCTCTATGGCTTTGGAACCTGCGCTGGAACTAACTCTTGTAGACCAGGCTGGTGTCGAACTCACAAAGATCCGTCTGCCTCTGCCTCCCGAGTGCTAGGATTAAAGGCATTCGCCACCACGGCCTGGCGATACTTTTCATTTTTAATGTGTAGTGCTTCCCTTGTTTTTAATTTTTAATTGCGGTAAGAATATCCCTGTATGGTGTGTGTGTGTGTGTGTGTGTGTGTGTGTGTGTGTGTGTGTGTGCATGCAAATACACATGCACTTGTGGGCATGTGCTTGTGCAAGGGAGAGTGTTTGTGGTGCTTTTTAGGCTCAGATGTCTTCTTCAATTATGCCCTTTCTTTCTTTTTGACATTATGTCTCTCAGTGAACCTGAAGCTCACATATTTTGGTAAGATGACTGTCAGGCCAAGGAGACTGGCCTACTTCTGTTCTTTTCCCTGCAGCACTGGGGCTACAGATACATGCTGTGGCTCCCGAGTTTTTAAGTGGGTTCTGGGGATCAAGACTCAGGTTTTCAATGCTTCTGTGTCAAGCACTGTACCAACTGAGACTTCTCCCCAGTATCTCTGGTAAGAATCTTTAACACAAACTCTAGTTCAGTTTTAAGTGTGTGTTACAGTATTGTTCACTATGGGGACAATGTTCTATCTTATTCTTTAGGACTCGGTCATGTGCGTAACTGAAACGCCCGTGTCCGTTTTAGAGCAGTTCCTTTTTCCTTCCCACAGTCAATGGCGATCAGTTTACTTCTGTGAATATCACTGTTTTAGGTACTACATTAGTCATCTGCCTAGTACAGAAAAATATCTAGATAGTTAATAAGGCAGGAGAGGTTAACTTTTTGTTCAAAGTTTTGAAGGTTCTAATCCAATACTGAGTGGTCCCATTTTGCTTTGGGTCTCTAAAGGGGAAGCATATCACAGTGGAAACATGTGACACAGTAAATCTCCAACTACATAAAAAATAAAAAAATTTGGGGAGATCATTTATTATCTGTTGCCTAGTCAAGGTATTGTGCTTGTTGGGGACAAGAAAAAAAGTGTTAGTGTGGATAAAATTTATTTCATTGATTCCCTGAGAATTGCACAAATATATTCTTCACCAGAATAGATTTAAGAATCACTGTGTTTATAATTTCACAGGATAAATCAAATACATCTTAAATAGATTACACTGTATACATATGTCTATATTCACTTATAATTAATGTATAGGCATTAGTAACACAATGAACATGCAGGTTAATATTTCAGGATAATGGCATGAACCAAAAGGAAAAAAATTTAAAACACTAATTTATTGAATATATTTTTTAGACATGAAGTTCTCTAATTGTTTTAGTGTGTGTGTGTGTGTGTGTGTGTAGGTGGTGGTGTGTGTGCATGTGTTTATATGCACATGCACGCACATGTGTGTATTTGCACTCATGCACATGTTCACATGCATGCAGCTATGTGAAAATCAGAGTCTGTCCTTTCCTGCCACCCTATAGAATCAGGAGATTCAACTCAGGTAGGCAGGCCAGCATGCAAATGCCTCTGCCTACTGAGCCATCTCATCTGCCAAGCATCTTTTAACAACAGAAGTCATCATTAATGAAATATAAAGGAAAACAAACCAGGGATGCACTATCAACATTCATCTGTGTTAGATTCTATATATGTGCCAGTATGTTTGCATATATTCACACATACACAAGCACATGTGTGAAAGCTAGAAAGATGTAGTAATGGGAAGGACCTATGAAACCTTCATACAGGTGAAATATATGAACAAATAATTGCAAAGCAAATTATTATTGATAATATTTGTTGAATAAATGAAACTTCAAGTTCCAAAATTGGTATGCACATATCCCACAATTTGGTTAAAAATAACTAAACAGTTTGTAGGCAATTTTTTCACCTATGTTGCTATCAGCATTGAAGCCTATACTCCTGAAATCTCTGTGATGAGGACTATTCAAGGACACTTGGAGGAGGTGCTAAGTAGAGTGTTCTGGAAAGCAAACTTAGAATATTCATTGGGCACCTTTAAACATCCTATTCATTCTGGCTCAATAAATCTTTTTATTAGCATTTATTTCCCTAAAAAATCTATAGGAACTTGACCAACAAATATGAAAAAGAACAACACTGCTATCTAATATTCCATGCAAAAATATTAGACTGTCTAAAAAGGAATATATTCTTGTTATAGTCAGAAAATATTTAAAAATAATTATATATATATGTTGATATATAATCAAAATTATGACATATAACCAAAATTTAGAATTATAATGATTATCTGAGTCTCATTAAGAGAAAAATAAATTTTAAAAGATTGTAAAGAACTAACCAAATATATGTTATTATTCTATCCCACAATAGTGGGATAGTATGTGATGTTTTTATGATTTTGTATATAAAATTCTAATTTGTAAAAACTACAAAATGTTGGCTCAGAATTATTCAGTAAACAGTATATCACTGGGTAGTGATTTAGAAGCAGTTTAAATTAGATCTTGTCTAACCTTGTACACAGAAATACTTGTCGCATAGTTACTTTGTTGAGTATCTTAATCGTCACCATAGAAATTTCGCATGATGGATGGAGATAGAGCCAGAGACCCACATTCACATCAGAACAAGGGATCGAGCTACCAAGGTCCAGTGGAAGAGCAGAAGGAGGGAGAAAATGAGCAAGGAAGTCAGGACCATGAGGGACTGGCCCACCAACAGAGACAGTGTGCTCTATCTATTGGGAGCTCATCAAATCCAGCTGGACCAAGACTGAATGAGCATATGACCTAACTGGACTCTATGAATGTGACTGCCAGTGGGGACTGACTGAGAAGCCAACGATAATGGCACTGGGACCTATCTCTTCTGCATGTATTGACTATTTGGGAACTTATTCTATATGGATGCACATCTTCTTAGACCGAGATGGAGGGGGGAGGCCTTGGGCTTCCCATAGGGCAGGGTATCCTGCACCATCTTAAGGAAACAGGGGGGGGGCGGTGGGGTAGTGGGGGAGCAGGAGGGCCGGGAACAAGGGGACTAAATGTAAATTTTTCTTTTTTAACAATAAAAAAAGAAAAAACAAAACAAAACAAAAAAGAAATACCTTTGTTTACTGTTTTAATGTATTATTTTCTGTATCTATTTGGATGCTAACACAGTAGCCCTTTGTGGTCTGATTACTTTGTATCCCAATGACTGAAATCACTACAAAGGTTTTAGAAAAAAGTTACTGAATAATTCGTTTAATCTATTAAACACACACAAAGTATCCATCTGAAGAACAAATTCATCTGGATTTTAATTCATTGTGACATTTTTCCTCTTTCTGCTAGGCAACTTGCTTCCTAGTTCTTCTAACCTCACATATCTTAGGCTATGTTTTCATACTTTATTTTAGCTTGGAGAGCTATGGATCAATACAACATACAAGACATTAAGCCTTCAGCCTGTAGCAGTTCACTTGAGTCATCTTAACTTCATCTCTGAGAAGCTCATCATTTCTCCACGGGCTTTTTTAAAACCCAGCGCCACCTTCCCTGGGTAGCTACAACCCCACGCCCTACCCCTCCACACATGCATATCTTTCCACTTCTTTATATTATTCATTAGTCTCAAATGAGGTTTTTGATAACAATAATTTATCCATATTTCTATCTTCAGTGTCAAACACCTACCAGATAATAACTAGTATGCATCTAGTACTATCTGAAGTAAAAAAAAAAAGGTCAAATTAGCATCCCATTGCAGATATTTGTTTTTAAAAAAGGAACCTAATAAAATAATGCCAATCTTCAAGACTTAGCTCACAGACTACTCTGTAAAGACAGCTAAAGATAATGCTTCCTTCATTTGAGCCCCATAGCACTTGGGTTATTTCTCTATTACAGCTCACGATGCTCTCTCTTATACTGTGTGTGTGTGTGTTTATGTGTGTGTGTGTGTGTTCTTTGCTGATTGGTTTTATGAGTTCAAGGAGCTAATCTTATCTCTTCATTCTATTTGCATCTGTAACTGCTGTCTAAGCCTTCTAAGGCAGGGAATCAGTGTATACTCATTGGATATTGAATCTACCTGGTTAAGCAGATAACATATCACACATGTCTTAGATATACTAGAACTAACATCTATGTTTTAAAAATGAGTTTTCAGAACACACCAGTGGATCATGATTTTTATCATGTTTTCTTGGAAACACATGTATGAGATCAGCATAATGCAATAAAGTGATTACTTCTTTTCTTCTTGAATAATACTAGAAGTAGAATATAGGTTAATTTTTTATGAAATTTGAATAACCAAAAAGGTTTGTGTATTTTTTTCAAATAGTGCTTAAAGCTTTCCACAAATTCATTTTCTTTTTTTTAACATGGTGGAATTTTTTTTTATTGTTAAAAGAAAAATTTACATTTACTCCCCTTGTTCCCGGCCCTTCCGCTCCCCCACTACCCTACCGCCCTCCCCCTGCTTCCTTAAGATGGTGCAGGACTAAGTCTGATGATCTGGGTGAGTATCAGATTTTGAGAGTTAAAGTCATTATTGCAAATTTTGAAAATTTCTCAGAAACTTCTGTCAAGATTCATTGTTCAGTCACGAGGAGGCTTGCATTATAACATCCTAGACTGTAGGGATGGCAAAAATCTTGAGATGGTCATACTACTTCTTAGGAAGTAATGATGTTTAAATGTTTTTATTTGAACGAACAGATGACACTACTTAGGGCAATCAGAACCTATCATTGGGGAATCTTGAATGTATTTTATCCTCAGCACCATCATGTTCAGCTGCCAGCCCCTGGACCCCTATCATGAGTGCAGTGCGCCAGCCACTGGACCCCTATCGTGAGTGCAGTGCCATGCTCAGTGTTAGGAGTAGTCTAGGAGGATGCTCTCTGAAAATCCAGTATCTTTAAATCTTTTAACTAGAAGATTTTAACCATGTACTGTGTTCTGCTTAACTAAAATGATGACAGAATTTCTTTGTGATACAGAGCAATGTTAGCATTTACTCAGAAGCATAACCAAATTGTGTTACTTTATTATATGGCATGCACATAGCTATCGACTTGGATAATCTTTCAAAATGAGCAACATAGGGACAATGACATCTTTTTCCTTTGGCAGCTACATGGCATCTCTTTGACTCTGCCTTTTGTCCTGCTCTATCTCTGCTTGGATTTTTCTGCCTTGCTATATTCTGCCTTGCAATAGGCCAAAGCAACTTCTTTATTAATCAACAGCAATAAAACATATACAGCATACAAAGGGGAATTCCACATCAAACTTTTACTTTTTTTTTTACCCATAGCTCCCAGAATTATTTCACAAAGTAATTGAGCTGTGTACTTCTTTTATATGGTAGGGTGCTGTCTAGGGTAAGCTTGCTGTGACAAGATCCTAGGACAAAAACATTCTAAGGAAGAAGGAGTCTATTTGGACTTCTAGTGTACAGCCTACCTGTTTTATTCAGTTTGTGGTTACTGCCCACAGTGGCAGAGAAGGCATGATGGCAGGAGCAGAGGCAGCTGGCCACACTGATTTACATGAGGGGAAAGAGAAGTAGATGTTGTGGTCTGCTTATGTTCTCCTTCTTATGCATTCTGAGACCCCAGCTCTTAGGAGACATGCCCAGAGATTTACTTTCTAGGTTATTCTAGATCCAGTCCAGTTTAACCCTCACATGTACATTTTACAGTATTAGTAAATTACAATCACGTAGTTGACATTGTTTTTATTTGTACCAAGACTGAGGCAGGAAAACTAAATGTCTAATCGTTTTATTCTGAAGTACCCAGCTAACAAATAGCTGCAGCTAAAATATGAAATAGCATCCTGCGTAGACTGTCACCGCCCCTGTAGTCTACAGCCATGTTTATGATTATTAATGAGGGCACCCTGAGAGATCTGAGGGGATAATACACAGGAGACTGAAAATATTATAATGTTATTTGACCTCAGATTTCATTAGGGTTCTAATTCATTTTTATCCTTGAAGTTATAAAAGACATTTACCACCAATAAATACAGAAAATAAAAAGAGAGAGAAGCAAAACAGAAAACATGTTGTAACAGGAATAGCCGAGTTCATGTCACCCTTCACAACAAATGCCAACAAGCAGAGACAGGAATTAGATCATCTTCAAGCTGTGCTTTATCTAGACAGCTGGCAGTCTGGGAAGCTGGAGCCTCAGCATCCCCAGCTATCTGCCGGCTCTCATCTCCAGGAACCACCTCTTACTGGAAATTAGGACAAAGGTGGCCCTTATTCCAAAGTTTAATGTCATCCCTCTGACCTCACGGTCAGCTTTGTCTCAGACTGTATGATGCTTGTATTTCCTTTCCTTTTGTTTCCGGCATTTTCCTCCTCATCATCTCTTTGCTCACATACTCCCAAGGTCACCGAAAGTCACACTCCTCTCAAGGTGCTGCCCAGGTCAAAGTTCAACTTGTAGCCAACAAACCATCATCGGTGTTCAACTGCTGAGTTATTTACAGTGTATAGGTCCAGGACTTCATTTTACAACATGAAGCGCAAAAATGCCCTTATAATATAGAACATTTAAACCCATATACAGCCTTCTCGTTTCCTATCAGTATCAGCAAGTGTGACTTAATGGAAGACCTGTTTCTTCACGCAGCCCAACTGCTTCTGCAGCAGGGAGGTAAAGTCCTGGTGGTTGATATTGTCAACTTTGCACGATCTAGAATTATGTAAGAAATAAGCTTCTCAGCATGACTGGGGTGGGGGGTTGGGTTAAGTTAGCCTGTAAGCATGCCTGTGAAGACTCTTCTAAATTAGGCTAGACCCTGATAATGTCTGTTGTGAGATATAATCTAGATTGTGTTCCTTGAAATAGGAAGGCCCACCCTGAATATAGGTGGCACTGCCCCATAGGCTGGAGCTACAGACTGCATGTAAAGGAGGAAGTAAGGGGCGGGGCAGAGAGAGAGAGAGAGAGAGAGAGAGAGAGAGAGAGAGAGAGAGAGAGAGAGAGAGAGAAGTGCCAACAGCCAACATTTATCCTTTCTGTTTCCTGGAATGTGACCAACTTCCTCTGGCTCCTGACATCGTGACTTTTCTGGAAGGATAGACTGTACCCAGGATGTGTGAGCTGAAAGGAATCCTTTCTCCCTTAAATTGATTTTGTCACCTTCTTTCTTTTTGTCCTGACAACTAATAGATTAATAAATACAGAATATATTAAAGTAAGTTACCTGGTAGATAAATATCTCCCTAGTTCAGGCTTAGATTATAAAGGGGAACATCAAGCACATTACAATTACATACTCTACAGTGATATTATACCATCATCTGATGCTTCTAGTTGATAATTGCAAGTCCTCTTATGGTTTTGAAGTGAATGTATGCTTCCTAGTTCATTTACTCCTCACCAAAATGCTGTTCTGGGCATAACATGACCATCATTACCATGGAGCAGAAACCCTGGAGGGACCCATAGAATGTCTTGTTCAATCACTCCAGCCAGGACAGCACAATGAATCAAACAGTCTAGGGTCAGCTAGGTCTGAGGTAACGTCAATGGAGCTGCTTACATCCCCAGGGGCCATGATGCAGCTTTTGTAAGTCAACAGCCACTTTGGGCTGAGACTTTCTGGTGTTGAGTCACTCATGTTCCTCTGAGTAGCTCCTACAAACTCAGTTTACTGAAATAGGTGTGGATGGAGTGGTTATTTTGGTTTATTGGTATCATATCTGGGCTAGAGTTGTTTCTCCATGTCTCCCTAGGAGAACATCTTTGTATCCTAGGCTTTTACAACTAAGAGAGAGACAGGAGAAGTCATATGATTCACTCTTCACAGATTAGGAAATCAGGGTCCTGGATAGTCGAAGTTTCGAAAGGTAATGATCAGCATACTAGCAAAGCAAACCTACAAGGATCGTTTGCTACTAGTGT
The DNA here is from genome assembly GCA_028555095.1 of Dicrostonyx torquatus. Classification (NCBI taxonomy): domain Eukaryota; kingdom Metazoa; phylum Chordata; class Mammalia; order Rodentia; family Cricetidae; genus Dicrostonyx; species Dicrostonyx torquatus. Next base: position 1,192,179 of record JAQHUG010000117.1, on the reverse strand, counting down.
CTGGTAAATGCTTATTAGCTCTTTACTAAACTAAAACAAAGGTATTATAGGAATTAATGTTTTTATATGAAGTAAAAAGTAAAGAATGGAATACAATTTGCTGAAACAAAATGGCATTGAGAAAGCTTTTGTTGTAGCAAATAGTGGTTTTATATTTTAATTTACCACCAAGGCCTAATAGTTATAAATATCTTTTCTGAACAATAATCCTGTGTTACTTGGTTCACTTTTTGCTGTGCTAAACACACAGGGAACAGTTTAAAGAGGAAAGATCCCTTTGGCTCACAGGATCAGAGATTTCAGCCTCTTCTTGACTTGCTCTGTCCTCGGGGTTTGCAGCGGAATAGAAGAGCACACTGAGAGGATGGTGTAGCACAGGCAGCAGCTCACCTAGTGGTGGCATGGAAGTAAAGAGACGGACTGGAAAGGGGCCAGAAACATGGCGTGTCTTTCTAGGTATGCCTAGAGACTTTCATCTTCCTGCCAGACCCTGCCTCCTACTTTCTACCACCTCTCTAAATCACCATTATGTTACAAGTTCATCAGGACATTACTACAATGATTATGTAAGAAACTTCAGGATCCAAGCACCTGTGAATGATTAGCTCCACCAGCTAGGGTGGACGAGCTGTCAACACATAAGCCTTTGGCGGTTGTGGCATGTTTTCCAGACATGTCTTCAAGACATGCAGCATGTCTACAAGAATGTTTAAAAACCACAGAAAGAAAAGAGAGAACAGGAGAATGAGGAATTCACAGCAATTTTTCTCTGACAACAGATTCAGGATAAAACGGGATTACTTTTGACTCAAGTTATTCTGGAAATAAAGTAAAGCCTTGCTGAAGTCAGTCAGTGTGTTTTACTGATTCCGTGTCTTCAGAGCCTTCATTAAAACTTTGTTTACTGCAGACAGAACCTTCTGCATTATGTCAATATTTTAAGAAAAACATTGGAAAGAAATGTTGCTTTTTCAATGATTTCTCTCCCTAATTAATATTTGAAGGAGAGAATTCCAGAACCTGCCAGGGGAAAAAAATCTATTGCCTAAAAAACAAGAAAGAAAAGGGGAAAAAATGTGTTACTTTCAAACACACAGCAAAGGCCCTCATTCAAACATACAGCAAGGGCTCTCATTCCTCCGGGTACCCATACCCTTTTCTTTCTTCTCCTTTGTGATTCCTGGGGTAGCTGGCCAGTCTCCATCCAAGAAAGAATGCACATCCCCAAATCGCAAACATGTAGAACCTACAAGCTCAGCTTCATTAACACCACTTTGAAGAACAGATTTACAGGTACTTCTAGTTTCTGGCATTTAATATGTGCTCACTAAAGAAATATACTTTTTTCTTAAATAAAATCAAGGAAGTCCAGCTGATACCCAGTTGAGAGGGTGCCAGGGCAGCCTGGCCAAGTGCCTAGAACCAGACTGTGAGTAATGAAGTAGAAAGGATTACTGTGACTGGAAAAGGAGCCTGTTTGGATGCTGTGCAGGGAGTTGAGGAGGAGGCTGATGGGAGAGGAGAAAAAGGGACTGCCTAGGGAATCCTGGAGAGGAGGAGGGCTAGGGATTCAGAAAAGCTCCTGACTGACAGATGGTTGCTTTGAATGTTTGTCTCAGTGAAACCTGATTTTGAAGTCCTTGAGGTTTGACTGTCATTAAGTTTTGTAAGCAAGCATAGTATTGTGTTTTCCTAAGTGTAAGTGATTTGCCACCTAAAACTCTCTGGCCTTGTTTGTGGAAAAGAGGAATGACTAGTTGTATGAGTGAGATACCTGATTTCCTCTGTATAGGAGAATGGTTATTTTCAATTGAATCTCGAAGTTCCGACTTCCTTGCCCTATGACTGAAGAGTCAAATCACTCATTAGAAGAAGATGTCTGTGTAGACAGATGACACATAATTTTCTCAGGTCAAAAAATCTGATCTTCTATTTCATTATAAGCATGCAGCTTTTGTTGACACGATCGACCTGGCCACAGCCAGACCTTTGAAAAATTAGTAATTCTTCTTCAGTGCTAAGTTTTTAATCTCCTCATTTCTGTGTTCCATCAGTACCCAAAGCTTTCCAAAGCTCTGTGTGATGCTTGCAATGAAGCTTCCATGTTTTCCCTTATGAAGGCACACAAATACACACTTGGTGTACATAGATGTAGGAGGTAGGCGTTTGGCACTTTCTGTAATTTGAGAAGGCTAAAGAAAACCTATCTACTCAAAGTATGAAATGTAAGTGTGCTCATGGGTAGACTAAGCTCATTACTTTTAAAAATGCAAATTATCTTTAGTTAATGATATTTATAATCTTTAAATATTATTATTAGCTGGAACTTATTTTCTTCTATGAATTCAAGTTCAACAAACACCAACCACGTTTTTTGGAAGAAAATCTTATCTACTTTATTGGATTTTAAATTAATAATTGCCCTCACAGCTGGACATCTTTTGGAATTGTGGACTGTTTGTTAAAGGCTGACTGTCTTTTATGATGTTGAGAGTGGTAGAAGTCATTGGCAGTAGTTGGGGAAATACATAGCAATTGATCCTAGTGGAGTTATGCGCAAGAATGTATTTATAATTAGTGCAACACATTGACAGCACTATAAGAATATTAAAAATTAGCCCGTGGTGATGGGGCATGTCTTTAATCCCAGCACTTGAGAGGCAGAGGCAGGTGAATTTCTGTGAGTTTGAGGCCAGCCTGGTTTACAGAGTGAGTTCAGGACAGGCTCCAAAGCTATCAAATCTATACAGAGAAAACTTATTCCAAATAAACAAAACAAAAAAAGCTAAAAATTGTTTCAGCAAAATGAAGAGTAAAATAAGACTCATAGAGGATGCTTCATCTAGCTTGATTATTGAATCAAATTTGCACAAATTTCTGCTGAAAAGTAGACAAAGACCCTTGAGAAAAAGTGTGATCCTGCTGAAAAACTGAGTAAGACAAGGCCAGAGTGAGAAAGTGAGAAACATTTTGTGACCAGAAACCAAGCCAACAAAATGATAGGGGTGAACATGGATGCTTTTTATCATGAAAATGTGAACGTTTACCACTGCACAGCTCTTAAATGTTGACCAAAGGCCAATAGGTGGAAGGCTTGGTGCCAAGTCTGTGGCACTTGGGGAAAATCCTGGCTCCCCTTCTTTCCCTTCCTTACTATGTACAAAAACACCTTCCTTTTCTTTCACCATGATAATGTAACTTGTTTTCCTGTGCAGATTGTGATGTATTGCCTTGCCATAGACCCAGACCTATAGGCCAACCTACTGTGGTCTGACACCTCCACAACTATGACCACAACCAATCTGCTCTGCTTACAAGTTGATTTATCTCTAGTACTTACAAAAATAGCAATGGAAAGCTAACGAGCACAACACAGCTGTCATATTGCTAATCCGAGATATATGGAAAACACTAATGGACTCTGGGGCAAACAGCAGGTCTTTGCACAGCAGATAAAATTGGCTTAGATTTGATGCATATGCTTGTCATAAGATTTTGTGGGGCCAGTTGTATTTTTCTTGGTCCTCTGATACTTTGATTATTGATGACATTTTCAAACATTTCCTGATCCCTTGGATAGTAAGTACGCAGCTTGCTAGCAAGGGACTTCTAAGGTAAAGAGCCTTCAGCAGCTGGGTGAAGGGCATGAGGAAGACGTGGAACCTCCCCTTGTTAAAGGATGTAGGTTCACAGAGAATAAATCCTTGGGGTGTAATCAGTGAGAAGAGATGCTGTTCTGCAGGCACAGGGCAAAAGTATGTGTGATTGCACCTTAATAACTGTACTGTGTTACCGTTGCTTGTGTATTTTAAAACCATGGGCATATGTGCTGAAATCTGGCCATGGTGGCAAAGAGCAGAGGCACCCACATGCCTCCGAACTCTGAGTGCCTCCAGCTCCCGAGGCTCTGTTCTCAAGGATTTTAATGGTAGTCACGGGATGACTCTTTGATTTCCCAAAATGAAGGACCTAGAAAGGGCTCCTCTAGAACTCGAGGGGAAATGTAAAAGGTCTTCCTTTAGAGGAGGCTGCTAAGTGGCACAGAGGGTTGGATTCAATGTTTTAGAATTGTTTTTTTTTTTTCAGATGGGTAATTTATTAGGGGGTTATTGCAAGCAGTTTAATTTAAAGGCAATTGTGAGGACACTGGGAATAAATGTGCCTTCACCGGGATTTGAGGGTTAGTACATTTGAGCATTTGTTGTGTGTTCCCGGTAATGGGTTTCAATCCTTTATCTTTTGTGAAAATGTTCTTCAACAGTATATGATTATGCAGATGCATGGAATAAAACCTGCATTACAGATTCAGTCTGTGCAGTCCTTTCTTGTAGCGAATTGAAAGTCTCGCTGACTTTATGTCAGCACAATAAGGATGCACAATGTAGCTTTTGCTCAAGATTTTCATATGAATTGGGGTGGTTTTCGTTTGGTTTAATTTTGGCCGTTTAAATAAAGAGAAGCAAAACACAGGCATATCACCAAGACATCTTTGAGCAAGTGAAATCTTATGGAAAATAATCCACGTCACTGTTTTTTAAAAATATTCTCTAATGTTTTTTAATGTATTTTTTAATTGTTAAAAGAGAAATTTACATTTAATCCCCTTGTCCCCCAGCCCTCCCACTCCCCCAGTACCCCTCCTCCCTCGCCCTGCTTCCTTAAGAGGGGGCAGGGTACCCTGCCCTGTGGGAAGCCCAAGACCCTTTCCCCTCCATCCTGGCCTAATAAGGTGTGCAACCATATAGACTAGGTTCCCAAGAAGCCACTGCATGCAGAAGAGATAGGTCCCTGTGCCATTATCATTGGTTTCTCAGTCGGTCCCCATGGGCAGCCATATTCAGAAACTCCGGTTAGGTCATATGCTCATTCAGTCCTGGTCCAGCCGGATTTGATGAGCTCCCAATAGATCAGGCACTGTCTCAGTTGATGGGCCAGTCCCTTGCAGACCTGCCTTCCTTGCTCATCTTCTCCCGCCTTCTGCCCTTCAACTGCACCTTGGGAGCTCAGTCCTTTGTTCTGATGTGGATGTGAGTCTCTGACTCTATCTCCATCCATCAGGTGAAATTTCTATGGTGATGATCAAGATATTCATCAATGTGACTATGGGACAAGGCTAGTTCAGGGACTCCTCTGCTGTCCAAATACCTAGCTGGGGACAACCCTGTGGACACCTGGGATCCCCTCTAGAGAAAAGTCTCTTGCTAAACCTAAAATGACTCCCTTAATGTAGATATCTTATTCCCTTCTCCACTATACACCCTTCTTCCATCTCTACCCTCCCCCACCCCGAAGCTCTTCCCTGTTCTTCCCTTCTCCCTTCTATCCCTCCCTTTTCCACCCCACCACCAAACTCCTATCTCCACCCCCATCCCCACACC
>JAQHUG010000117.1:1161774-1181397 GCA_028555095.1 Dicrostonyx torquatus | reverse complement strand
CTGAGTGGATCTGGATCAGGGGCACTCACTCAGGATATGCCACTGTGAGCAGGGTGGGCTTCTCCGCTCCATGGACCAAATCCATCTCTGCAGCTTTTTACTCGACCCTCTCTCGTCCAGGACCCTCCCATGGGGAGTGATGCTTAGGGACAAGCTGGGGTGTGGAAAGCAGAAAAGCCAGGGTGAGGGAGCGGGAGGGAGCAGAAAGTTTCTGCCCTCCTAATTGGGCAGAACATTTTGCGGGTTGGGGGATGCTCGTAGTGGTTCAGTGGGACAGGCTGGGCTGGGGAGCACTTATGGCTCTGGTTGGACGGATCTGAAACAGGGGGACTCACCAAGGACCAGCCGCCATCAAAAGCTCTAATGTTTTAAATGCAATTACTATTAAAAGATTTTTAAAGATTGTATCCATATAATACATATTATCCAGACTTGTGAGATATTTTAACTGAGATCAATCTATGAAAGTTACTTCAATAGAATATTGAATATATTCTGTATCTCTAACACATAGGAATTTTGTGAAAATTATACTTAATTTCATTTTATGCATCAATTTTCAAGATTGGCTGCAAACTCTCAGTAAGAGAAGCCATCATTTCTATGTATTTTTACTTTACAGTAGTGGTACAGCCGAGAGCTACCCCAGCATTTACTGTAGGCTCTGTTATTTATGGTGATTACTGGGTTCCAGCAGCACAGAGAAAAGAGCCTTCAAGTACACATCAGATGAACCTACTTCTAATTCTACACGCATCACCACTGAATTTAAGAAACTCAGTTTCTCTCCTGGAGTCTTGGTGATGTCATTATTAAACCACAACTGTTGGGGATGAAGTTGCCTGAGGATGTTTGAATGACTAAAAGTGCTGGTTATATAATGCTCAGTCCAGGTGTAAATTCCACAGTTACACCAGCAAGGATAACAGACAGCAGTGAGGTATGACGTCTGTAACTCCTAAAGTCCAAGAATATTTTTGGATTGGTAATTGGGGAAAGAAAGAATGTTTCCATGAGTCTACAGTCTGTATTGGCTGTAGATATGAGTGCTCAGGACTTTGGGGTTTGGAGAGAAGTCTTTGAACAAAGAGAAGTATTCTTTGTTGCTTTGAGTTGGCTGAATTCATAGTCTGGAAAGTTACGATGGAAACTGAGCAATGATGTCTGGTAGTCACCTGTGTTGCCATCAAAGTCAAGGTGTCAACGGACTTTAAGGGATGTGAAACTGTATTTTGTTGATGTATTTAGCTATCAGTGGATGAATCTCTGTATCTTTCCTCTCTTCTGTCCTGTAGCCACTGGCATTAAAGTTCTCACATGTAAGTATTTTTTTTAATCAATACCATTTTACAAAAGTAAGAAACAGCATGAGTGGACTTATTTTATAGCTTCACTATTACATGCACCACTTTTGTTTTTCTTCCTATAACTTAAGTGCCATTTGTGTAGTGTTTATGTTAGTAATATTATTTTAGAATGAAATTCTGACTTTCCACATTATTATTATGCTTAAATTTCCTGAAAGGAGAGAGGATATTTTATTTTATTTTACTTGAGAGAAGATATTTTACAGAGATACACTTGTGCTGTTAGATTTAGAAGTGATGGAACCCCAAAGAATTAAAATTTACCAAGAAATGGCATGATGGGAGAAAGGAAAGGCCAAGGTTCTCATGCTAGCCAGAGAAGGAAGATAGTTCTGATAACTTAGTAGACCACTTGCAGGACAGATTGGAGCCCAGACGATGATGTGCCAGTGATGGATGGTGCCATAGCTCAAACAGCTCTGCTTAATTATGTATATTTCTAACCCTCCCTTTAAACCTAAACCTCATGTCATAGCTGGATTGGAGGGTCACAAGACATCTTTATTCCTCTTCAGTGTAACCATTGAATAATCTTTTTTTTCTGCTCTTCACTGTTACTTAATTCCCTAAGTAGTGCATTGTTAGGATGCCAGAGCCCCAAGATTTAACTCAAAGTGAGCCAATAATAATTGAATATAGTAACGTTTCATCTATATAATCAGTAAATTATTTCAAAGTCTTTTTTCCAGAACTTATTCTGTCAATAATTTTATTTTTTATTTAAAAAGTTTTTAATTTTGCATGCTAACCCCAGTTCCCCTTCCCTGCCATTCTGTTCCCCATCCTCCCTCCATCCCACCCCATACCCACTCCTCAGAGGAGGTAAGGCCTTCTTTGGGGAGTCAACAATGTCTGGTATAACAAATTGAGGCACAACCAAGCCTCCCCCACCTGTATCGAGGCTGAGTAAGGTATCCTACCATAGGAAATAGGTTCCCAAAAGCCGTACCCAGGATAAGACCTGGTCCCACTGCCAACCCCTTCCCAACAGATCAAGTTACACAACTGTCACTCACATTCAGAGGGCTTAGTTCGATCATTCCAGAGTCTATGAGCTCCCACTAGCTCCGGTGAGCTCTCTCTGTGGTTTTCCCCATCATGATTTAAACCCCCACCTTGCTCATATGATCCCTCCTCCCTCTCTTCAACTAAGGTCCAGGAGCTCAGCCCAGAGCTTGGCTGTGGATCACTGCTTCTGCTTCCATCAATTACTGAATGTAGGTTCTATGATGACCATTAGGATAGTCACTAATGGGATTATAGGGGAAGGCCAGTACAGACACCCTCTCCACTATCACTAAGAGTCTTAGCTGGGGTCACCCTTGTGAGTTCCTGGGAATTTTTCTAACACCTAGTTTCTCTGTAACCTCACAGTTGCTCCTTCTATCTATCAAGATCTCTCTCTCTCTCTCTCTCTCTCTCTCTCTCTCTCTCTCTCTCTTTCTCTCTCTTTGAGACAGGGTTTCTGCTTTACAGCTTTGTAGCCTGTCCTGGAACTAGCTCTTGTAGACCAGGCTAGCCTCATAGATTTTAGCCTGCCTCTGTCTCTTGAGTGCTGCGATTTGTTGTAGGGAGGCTGCTTGTTTGTTTCCTGGCTGCCCAGATTCCTGAAATAGCCATACAGAAACTTTATTATTTAAATCACTGCTTGGCCCATTAGCTCTAGCTTCTTATTTGCTAGCTTTTACATCTTAATTTAACCAATCTCCATTCATCTGTGCATCATCACAAGGTCCTGGCCTACTAGCAAAGTTTCAGCAGCTCCATGGCTTCTCCTGACTCCACCTTCTTCCTCCCAGCATTCAGTTTAGTTTTTCCCGCCTAGCTAAATTCTGCCCTGCTATAGGTCCAAAGCAGTTTCTTTATTCATTAATGGTAATCACATCATACAGAGGAGAATCCTACATCTGGGATTAAAGGCATGCACCATCACTGCCCAGCATCTCTTTCATTGCTCTTCTGTGCACAGAGACTGCTCTTTCATTCCCCGCCATCCAGACCTGAATAATCACACAGAAACTATATTAATTACAGCACTACTTGGCCAATAGCTTAGGCATATTTCTGGCTAACTGTTACATTTTAACCCATTTCTATTATTCTGAATTACCACGAGACTGTGGTCTATCAGGTAAGGTTCCTGCATGACCTTCCCCTTTGGCAGCTACATGGTATCTCCTTGATTCTGCTTACTCTCTCTATATATCTCTATCCAGATTTCCCATCTGGTTTTGCTCTGCTAAGTCATTGACCAAAACAGATTTATTCATTAACCAATGGTGATAAAACATTTTCAGAGCATACAGAGGGGAATTCTCCCACATCACTCTCCCTTTTTGTCCCTCTCCCAACTCAGCCATCTCAAGCCCTCATGTTATTATCCTCCATACCCTCCCTTCTACTCCCTTTCCCAGTTTACCCAGGAGATCTTAACTATTTCTCTACTGGGGCCTTTCATGTGTGTTACTCTTAGGTTTCTCTTTATTTTTTATTTTGTTTTTTTTGAGACAGGGGTTTTCTGTAGCTTTGGATCCTTTCCTGGAGCCAGCTCTTGTAGCCCAGGATGGCCTCAAACTCACAGAGATCTACCTGCCTCTGCCTCCTGAGTGCTGGGATTAGAGGTGTGTGCCACCACCGCCTGGTTAGGGTCCTCATTTTTACCTAGCTTCTCTAGGATTGTGAATTGTAGCCTGGTTATCCTTTGCTTTATAGCTAATATCTACTTATGAGTGAGTACATACTGTGTTTGTTTTTCTGGATCTGGGATACCTCTCTCAGGGATTTTTTTTTCTAGTTTCATCCATTTGCCTGCAAATTTCAAGATGTCATTGATTTTTACTGCTGAGTAATCCTCCATTGTGCTAATGTACCACATTTTCTTATTCATTCTTTCGTTGAGGGGAATCTAGGTTGTTTGCAAGTTCTAGCTGTTATAAAAATGTTCCTATGAACATAACCAAACAAATGTCTTTGTAGTATGATTGTGCATCCTTTAGGTATATGCCAAGGAGTGGTATTGCTAAGTCTTGAAAAATTGATTCCCAGTTTTCTGAGAAACTACCATACTGATTTCCAAAGTGACTGCACAAGTTTGCCCTCCCACTAGCAGTGGAGGAGTGTTCCCCTTACGCTGCATCTTCGCCACCATAAGGTGTCTTCAGTGTTTTTGATCTCAGTCATTCTGAAAAGTATAAAATGTTATCTCAGAGTTGTTTTGATTTTCATTTCTGTGATGACTAAATGTCTTTTGGCCATTTGAGCTTTTTCTGTTGAGAATTCTCTGTTTAGATATGTACCTTATATTTGAATTGGATAGTTTGGTATTTTAAAGGCTAGTTTCTTGAGTTTTTTAAAATATATTTTGGAAATCAGTCCTCTGTCTGATGTGGGGTTAGTGAAGATCTTTTCTCATTCCATAGGTTGCCATTTTGTCTTAGTCACCATGTCCTTTCCCTTACAGAAGCTTCTCAGTTTCATTAGGTCCTATTTATTGATTGTTGTTCTCACTGTCTGTGCTATTGTTGTTATATTTAGGAAGTGGTCTCCTGTGCCCAGGCATTCAAGGCTACTTCCCACTTTATCTTCTACCAGGTTCAGTGTAACTGGAATTATGTTGAGGTCTTTGATCCATTTGGATTTGAGTTTTGTGAATGGGGGGAGATATGCATTCTTCTTTCTACATGTTGACATACAGTTATGCCAGTACCATTTGTTGAACATGCTTTTTTTATTCCATTGAATAATTTAAGCTTCTTTTCAAAACTCTGGTGTTCATAGGTGTGTGGATTAATATCAGGGTCTTCAATTCAATTCTATTGATCCATGTGTCTTTTTTATGCTAGTGCCAAGCTCTTTTTTTTATTACTATTGCTCTATAGTAAAGCTGGAAGTCAGGGATGATGATGCCTCCAGAAGTGCCTTTATTGCACAGGGTTGTTTTATGCCAGTAATTTTAAATTTTAAGTATAGATGGGACCCAATGAATGGCATTTGTATAGAAAACTGTACAGACTTTCATCAGTTGGAGGAAAATTAATCTCCCATTTAAAATGTTAATATGATTGTTCTCAGCCTTCATCTAAAAGACTTCTTTTTTATTATTATTGTTAAAAGAAGAATTTACATTTACTCCCCTTGTTCCCGGCCCTCCCGCTTTTTAGAGCAGACTGAAATTATTACAGAATGCTACAACTGGCAAAATATAGTGACCAACTGACTATGGAGTGTCTGTCCCCAAATGATATATTTACAGCACAGTCCCTATATTTGTGGCTCAGGGAAATCATAGAAGAGTGGGGAGGGGAGAGTCTAAGAATCAGAGGACCAGGACATCTGCTGTGAGGTAGTCTTCACTAAAAGTAAGACAGAAGAATATGAAGTGAGAGGAGAGTGGAGAAGAAGAAGTGGATCTGGGAGTAGCTAGGGGAATATGGAAAGATGAATATGATGATATTATAAAGATACAAAGCACAAAATTCTAAAAGGAATTAATAAAGTAGCATTATTGAGACAATAAATACATAAAATTATTAAGGTCTAAAATAATTTGTAAAACTTACATATTTTATTGTAGTGGATTCTATAATACTAGTGTGCTGTGGGAAGGCATTAATGCAGTACTTCAAGTTCCAGGAGATGAATGAATGCAACCATATTGCTATCCCTGTGGGTTCTAGAATCCCAACTCAGTTCAAATCTCTTGGCTGTTCCCTTTTAGTGCTGTACAGTTTTGTTTGTGTGTTTTTATCTTAGTTCAAACAGACTCCTTTACAAATTTGGGAATTTTCTTGGCTATGTAGCTTTCTTCTTCTTATTACCCCGTTTTACAGATTCTGCCAGTGTCTTCTACCTTAAACACTGCGCTTCACTTGCACTCACCAAGGCTTCACTTTTCTGAGTTCTGCCGCTCACTGCCATGATTTGGATAATGACCCTGGTGGAAGGCTGAGGTGAATGTGCAGCTGCTCTGTGTGGTTCCTTTATCTCAATGACCAAATAATGCATTATCTGTAGTCTCCACTTGACAATAGTGGCTTCTTGTATCTGTGTAATTCAAAAATTGTTGACCATAAGAAGTTCACAGGAGGACCATTACATCATGGAAATTCCTGTGTTCTGCCAGCTTTACTGGGTTAATAGCTATATGTTTTTGTAGATATACATATAGATATAGATATTGAAAATTTTGGTCCCAGAATTCCCTAACTTTTCTCCCTTAGAGGTATAACTGTTTGGCATATAAGTAACTGAATTTCACTTTCTTAATTTCACCCATTACTTGTGCCATATTTTTACTTTCATTTTGTGGATATGTGGGGGGTGTATGTGCATGTATATGGGACTGCATGTACTTGTGCTCATGTTCATAGACCAGAGGAGAATATCAGTGATTCCCTTATCTCTCTTCACCTTATTTCTTTGAGGCAGAGTCTCTACATCCTACAAAAAGAGATCACCCTTTTTGGCTAGGCTGGCAACCAGTAAGCTGCACTTCTGTTTCTTTTTCCCATGGTATTGGGGTAAGAGTCATATGGGAGACCATGTCTGGCTTCTAACATGGATCCTGGGATCTGAACTCAGTTCCCTACAGGAGCATAAGTACTCTTAACCACTAACTCCCTCCAACCCTTTAGTCTTCATGTTTAATGGATTTTCTAACTACATTTTCTTGTCTTTGGGACCCCCAAATTTTATATTAAGAAAGCTACTTTCTTTGACTATGTATTATTTATTTCAGAAGCAAGAACTGCCCTATATTTCTAAATAATGTTCAAATATTTCAAAAAGTAATTTTAAAATCCTTGTGAAGAATTATTTTCTCATTAGCATCATTTCCTCCAATTTTTGCTTGGAATTCATTCCAAGCTTAAATGTGTATATCCTAACTTTATTATAAGCCAAATTCTCAGCTTTTTTAATGATTAATGCAGCAGGCAGTGAAGTAAGCAGGGCCTCTGAACATGGATCTGGTACCAGCTCTGCCCTGAGTAGTGCATGATAGTTGACAAATCATTCAGCATGTTTTGTGTTAATGTCCCAAAATCTTAATGGCCCAGATGCTTGCTAACATCCAGTTCTGCTGTAACTTTTATCTGGGATCTATTGACACTTGAAATGTCTGTCTTTTCCAATATTGCTACATCAAGTTCAAGGAAAATTATAGTCATTATAAATGTTATTTTATTATAGTCAGCAAAGAGGGAGGGAAATAATCTATTATATATAAAAGCCATTTGAAAATATTTGAAGTGCCTGAGTATAATTTATATCATTTATTATTATGATGATGATGATTTTAATATTTGTAAGTTCTTTATTGTATGTTATATACAATACATATTGAACATTTTCATACTTTATATTACTGGAGAATGAAAATGAAAGTCAAAACAACTTTGCATCATGGAAAAAACTGTAGCCTTTTCTGAGAATCTCCTCTCACCTTTAATCTGGATTTAACCCCGTCTTGGGCCTAGACTGTCACTGATCCACATACTTTATAAGGCTGCATTCAAGCATTTCATTGCACTTGTCAACCTAGAATTGAAAGGAACCCTGATTGGACATTGTGAATGATGTAAACATTACATCACCATATCTGCACTACAGCAGCTCAAGTTCTGATAAGCCACCAATAATTATAAATCTATATGACTACTGTACATCATATGAGAGAGTCATTTAAGAAATTTGGGACTCTGAAGATACGGCTTAGAGAGTAGAATGCTTATTGAGCATGCATGAGGTTCTATACAAACTGTCTGTGATTGCATGCCTGTAATTCTTGCACTTGGACTGTGAGCAGTCATATCAGAAGTTCAAGTTACATGGTAAAGAATTGGAGCACAGCCTGGGCTACCTAAGAACATGTCAAGAAAGAAAGAAGAAAAGAAAGGAAGGAAGAAAGAAAGAAAAAGAAGGAGAGGGGAAGAAGGGAGAGAGGGATGAAGGGAGGAGAGAAAGATAGAAAAAAGAAAGAGAACAAAAGAGGGAGGGAGGATGGAGGCAGGAAAGAAAGAGAAAGGAGAAAAGAAAGAGATGATAAGGAAAGGAAAGAAAGAGAAGATTGAGGAAGTTTTTATTTTAGGATCAGAGTTGAGAACATTGTCAGCTCTGATCTCATTCTGTAACTTAATCAGGCCACTCTTTTCCTTTCCAAGTCTCTGTGACTACAATGGTGCATGTCCTCATTTCAACACTCTTTCTGTAATTTTCACTTCAGATAGTACATGCTTCATCTGAACAATTGCTTTCCTTATGACCCTCTCTGTTCACATTATCCAAAATAGACTCATTACTGCATTTTACTTTCTCTATTTTACATTTTAGTTCCTAATCATTATCCTTCCCTTGTTTATTGGTGTCCCCCCTTTTTTTTTTACTGTCCACCTCCCCAACAATCTAGACTATACATGGCTAGCAGGTGCCACTCAAAGAATTTTTTTAATAAAATAAGAGATTAAAGAAAAAAGAATTAGAGACTGATTATCTTTCCTTCTACTCTCCCTCTCCCAAAAGTCAGACAAAAGGGTATTTTTGTATTTCAATATTCTGTTTATTAATTCAGAAAGTATTTATGGACTTGAGCATTATTTTAGGCTAGAATTCATGATATATAAAAATTAACATTTTCCTTGCTAAAAAATTATTTATAGTCAGAAACCTTGAACTAGATTGAATTAATTGTGTAACAAAAAAGACAAGGGATCTTAGCACTCAAACAATGTAACTGTAAATATCCAGTTGTGAGTTGCAGTACTACAGGCCACTTAACACCATCTGATAGGTGACATAGCTGCTAAGAAGTATTCACTTTTAGTTGAGGCAGGAATAAGCCCTTCCTCCAGACTTTGTTGACTCCCCATAGGAGAAGTGGGAACTGCGGCTGATATGTAAAATGAAGAAGAAAATTTTAAAAAAGTCAAATAGCAAAAAAAGAAAAAATTAAAAAAGTATTCACTTACCTTCTCTCTGCAGAAGTACTGTGTGACCCTTGTTTGTTTAATTAGTTAATTAAATTTTTTAGAAAAATTATCTTTTCTCTTTTTATATAGCAGTCCCAATTCCCACTCTCTCCCCTCCTCCTGCTTCCTCCACCTCCCCCCTTATTCTACCCCCCATCCATTCCTCAGAGAGGGTAAAGTTTCCCATGTGCAATCAACAAAGTCTAGTCATCATTTTGAGGCAGGACCAAGGCTCTTCCCACTATATCTAAATAAGCAAGGCATCCCTCTAAAGAGAATGGGTTCAAAAGGCCAGTACAAGCAGTGGGGATAAATCCTGGTCTCACTTCCAGTGTCCCTATAATCTGCCCCAGCCATACAACTGTCACTCACATTCAGAGGACCTAGTTTGGTCCTGTGCTGGTTCCCTCATTCTCAGGCTGGAGTTGTGGGCTCCCATAAGCTCAGATAAACTGTTTCACTGGGTATCTCCTTCACGGTCTTGATCTCTTTACTGGCATTCTCACTCCTCCTACTCTTCGGACTTTGGGAGCTCAGCCCAGTTCTCCACTGCGGGTCTCTGCATCTCTTTTCATCAGTTGCTGGATGAAGGTTCTATGACGACATTTAAGACAGTTATCAATCTAACTACCAGTTAAGGCACCCTCTCCACTATTGCTTAGGGTCTTAGCTGGGGTATTCCTGGGAATTTCTCTAGTACCAGGTTTCTTGATAGCCCCATAACGGCTCCCTTAAACAAGATATCTCTTTCCTTGCTCTCCATCTCAGTCCTACCCCCATCTTGACAGTCCTGTTCCTTCAAGTTCCCCTCCCCATTCTACTTCTCCCCTCCTCCTCCCCTCCTGCCTTCCCTTCTTTCCCCCACCCCCACACTCCCAATTTTCTCAAGAGATCTTGTCTAATTCTCCTTCCCAGGGGTATCTATATATGTTGACTTCTTCTAGTTCAACCACGTTGTTTGTGGAAGGCAGAGAAACGCTAGCTAAACAGACACAGGAAATGTGAAATTTCCTCCCTGCCTGCCTTTGTCTTTCACAATTCTGTCATCATCAGAAGGGGATCATCCTCTCCATAGCCAGTCGCCCGTTCCCTCAGCCTCAGACCAGGTTCAGCATGAGTCCAAAGTACAGCAAGTCCACCTTGAAGGAACACATCCAGAGCGGTAGGAATCAGTTCTGTCTATACTATCCACAGGTATATGAATGAGGATAAATTACTACAGTTTAAAGCCACTGATTGAGAAGGAAGTGATTTGTTCTGATTAAGGAATGTAAAAATCACTCCTGTAAAGTCCCGAAGCAGTGCAGAAGCACTAACTACCTTAAGAAAATTAAATTACGTGGAACTCCAGGTTTTATGCTATTGGAAATGTGTGTTAACTTGGAAAGCTGCAGTAGTCCTGCAAACTAGCAGGAAGTAAGACATTTTACCAAACACTTATGCAAGGAAAGGATGCCACTGTTCATCTCCTCCTTCCAGTGTCAAGTCAACTCAGCATGCTGTCGATGAATTTAGGATTGGCCAGTAGTATTACCTTTTTCGTTATACCCACTTAGAAAAAGACCAAGAGAAACTGGTAGTAGCTCATACTTATTGAAGGCTCTCTCTGACAGGCCTGTTTCAGTTCATCAAATGTTTATAGTCTTAAAAAAACAAAAACATGCAATATTATTATTCTTCCCACCTTACAGATAAGAAAATTAAGGTACTGATCATTTATGAAATTTTAACAAGGTCCAAGAGCTGGACAGTACCATAGTTGAAATTCCACCAGGTGACATGGGCAGTATGACCCTGGAAAAGGCAGGGTTCACACGCTTCTGGAATTTTCAGCCTCATTTGCAACTAACATAGGATATGTTCAGAAACATTTGGTTTCTCAGGACTATTTTTCTTCAAAATAGATCAACATAATTTTAAGTACTATTGTTTTGGCAATCCAAGATTCGCTGGGTGCAGGGATTCTGATTCTGGCTCTTTGCAGTGAACCATTGGACTTGACTGCTAGACTTCTGTCTTGCTATAGGGCTGGCGGTGTAGTGTCTAAGGTCAGGCCACAGATGATGAGGAAGGGGTGCAAAAGACACTTAGATAAATGACCTGAGACAGCTGATAGGCATCTGTCTTCCCCTCTTGATAGCTGGCCAGGAAATAGCATTTTAATAATGGGAAGGATGCGGAGGTGGCACTGACAACTCTGTTATTCATTTATTTATTTTATAAATGCCACCCGGAGTTGCCATTCTTCGTGATATGAGTGCACGTCATTTTAATCTATAGATATGTGTCTTCAGGAAGTATCTGTTCAAAATCCAGTGTTTCCTGTTCTGAAACAATAACGAATCTTTCATTTTACCAGCAATGCAAAGAGAAGCTCTGAAGATGAACTACCATCTTAGGGCATGCAAGCACTGGAAACTTTATCCCCAGCTAATGCGCTTCTTCCTTAGCTACAAAGAAAGTCTTCGGAATCAAATGAAACAAGAATGGACTGGTCTTAGTTCCAGCAGTCACCTAATGGGACCAAGCATAGTTCAGTGTGTTTACATCAGGTCACCATTTTCCTCTGTTCAAGCATTCAGAAGAGACTTTGCTGTCATTGGGATAAATATCTGTTTGGTTCTTGAATTTCTTCTGGCATAGGAATGAATCCCTTCAGAGCATCCCCAAGGCCACAACCAATACTTACTTCTTCAAACTTGTCACAGGCTTCCCCATGTCACTGCCATCCACTCGTGACTCAAAGTCTGCATATAAGATTTTCTTGCCCTGCCTTTTCATGCCTAGTCATCACCAAGTTGTGCCAGATGTGCCCCCAAAAAGTCTCTATTTCTTGTGCTTAATTCTCACAGACGCATTCTCAGGCACATGACCAGTGGTCCTGACTGAGTCTCAGGCCCCATTGACCAGGGTTTCTGGCTCTAGTTGTCTGTATCTTTTCAATCTCACTAATGGATTTTTTTGTACGATGAAGCCTATGCTTCCTTCTATAAAGCCCTTCAGGGGATCTTCACTGTGCTTAGAGATAACTAGTCTTTGTCCTTGTACTCTGCCAGCTCCATCTCCTTATCATGAGTTTATCCCTGGAAAATTATAGATCAATCCATTGGTATTTGAGATCTCTGTAAGTACAACAGGAGAAGGCATGCCAGTCACTTAGAATAGCACTTAACACACAGGTCTATACTTTGAAAATTTAAATTATGTTACCACTGTGGTTTATCTATCCATGGCTGTTCTAGTAGAGTCCGAGAGCAAGAGCTCTGCCTGGTTTCTTCAGTGGTCCCCTGTCTGGAAAATATGTTAATGCGTAGTTTACAAATTAAACACGCGCTGGATGAAATCTGTCCTGTCATCAGCAATCTAATTTTCGTGTTATGTCCCAGGTTATCTCACTCAGAGCTCATCCAAATGTTGGCCTTGTCACACTTGTATTGCACTAATGAGTTATACCCTATGCAATTTTCAGTAGTCACATTTATCTTTGTATGTCTTGGCTGTATTCAATGAATACATTGAATCTGAAGTATTTTTTATACTTGAAATTCTAAATTTTTTTTTCTTAAATCTTAGTCATTTGAAAAAGTCACTTTTGAACCTCTTAACATATTTTATATTTCAGTTTTTCAAAGGCTGTTTCTTTTAAGAAAACTCAGACTATAAGAGGGTCCCAATTGGAAAAGAATTAAATAAGGATGTGCTTTTTATTTACTAGGTTTATTTTCCTTAGAACATCTTTGCATTTACATAGTGTGTAGCTTTTAAAAAAAGCATCACTGCATTTTGTTTTTTAAGAAGCATGCCTGGTGGCTGAAATTTCATGATTTGTCTGTAACATTGCACTTCTGCTTTACTGATAAAGAAATTTGATTTTCTTAAATGAATTCAGGGATTTCCATGCAGGAACAAACTCTTTAAATTTTATCGCTATGCCAGCAATACATACACTTTTCGTCAATTGAATCTGGCTAATGGAAAGGGCTTTGTGTTTGGATCCGAGGGAGGGATTTGTAACAGGAAAGCACCCATGCTGGCAAGATTTCATGACAAGGGACTTGAAAATCAGCTTGTAAAAACCTAAGTCAAATGACATTGATTCCCTGAGCTAGTGCCAAAACCCCCATGTGATAAATCATCCTGAAAGAATGTTCCTGAACAAAGATGATTCTCAACCAGGCAGACTCCTTCCTGTACAGCATTTTGTAAACAGTGATTGGTGGGCAGGCCCAGATGGACGCAGTGGTGAGTGGTAGTCTTGCAATGTTAAGTATTTTTGTGGTGTCTAACATTAAGAAGATGGTAGCATGGATTATTCAGTATATTTGCTTAGTTTGGACAGGTGATCCAGTCTTTGAGGTTGGAAGACAAGAAGATAGCTTCCCAAGTTTTGAGGAAAAATTTCGCTCCAGTAATTTAGATGTTTAGTGTAGTTTGATCAGGAAGCTGTTCACGATTTAGCAAGAGAGGGGATTTTCTTCTTACATATAAGGATTTGGAGTTTTCTTGTAATTTTAGCTGGAGCTGTTTTGAAAGCAGCTCGGTGATCCGTCCTACTGGTGGCTTTTTCCTCCCATGGGGATGAGGGCTCTATTGAGGAAATTTCCCCCTTTCTACTTCAGTTAATCATAATATCACTGTAGTACATCGAAAAAGGTCTTAAGGTAGAGGTACAATATTTTCTTTCTGAAATGAGTTCAGTTACCTGTGTAGGCTAGTTTTCTGACTTTTCTACTTGGTTTCTGTACTGCTGTCATAGATATCTCAGAAAGAGATTTGATGCTTTTGTTAGTTGTTTGCTTTGTAGCCTAATATACTGGTCCCTTGATAGGTTGGCCGAGCAGCGATATGCACAATGTAATTTTAGACTCTCAGATGTGTGTCCATATGTCTGCAGTGTCCCCTGGAGCCTTACTCACCCCACTGGACATGTCTCCTTTCTAAAGTTTATTTATTCATGCTGTCTAAGTTTCAGACCTTCTGATGAGCTGTCTACTCTCACACAAATCATCTACACAGACATTTCATACTCCCGCTTCATAGGAAGCTCTTGTTACTCTCTGCTGCAGGTAGAATAAGGACAGCCCTAAAGACATATATTTTCTCATTACTGGAACCTATAAACATGTTGCCTTTCTTATAGGGTATAAAGGACCACAGATATAGTTAAATTATAATTTTGAGATGAGGAAGTTATTTCAGATTTTCTGAACTGGACAATCATAATGTCTGAGAAGATAGAGGCTAAGGTCAGTATGCAACCATGATGATGGACGGAGACTTCAGAGTGGTGCAGTTTCTGCCTTTGTAAATGGAGGAATATCATAAATTTCCAATGCCAGTTATCTGCAGAATCTAGAATAAGGGAGGAATGGATTCGGTCATTTAGCCTCCTGAAAATCATAGTACTCTGGTCACATTGGTTTTAGACCAGTAAGAGACATTTGGGCTTTATCATTTCCAGAGAAATCTAATACACCTGCTTTACTTCCAACCATCATGTTTATGATCATCAGTTACAGCAGCAATGGGAAACTAATAAGATTCCTACGACTGGGTAGTGAGACACTGACATAACAAACATGTACAATGCCAGAATGACCTTGGGTTGGTCCATGGACAGAGGCTGGAGGATATTAAAGAGAACAGTAGCCTCACTTGTCTTCAATGGAATGCAGGCAAGAATGTAGATGCAATTACCTCTGGCAGTGAGGGATCAAAAGGCAGAAAGGAGCATAATAGAGAACACCTATGCTGTCCTGAGCAATGGTCAGGTTATGAGCAGACAGTGGACAGACAAATAACAAAATGTTGCTGCTGAGGGACCAAAGGAGATGGAAAACTTGCTGATGAAACTGGAGAGGAGAGGGTCTTTGTTATATTATGTCTGAAAACTTTGTTGAATTGTGTCTTGAAATTATATAAAAAACAAAATTTATACATTATGAACTTTAATATTTGCTGATTTCTAAACAAATGGCTAAAGTCTCACCTTAGTTTTTTGTTGTTGGGCTTGCATGTTTTTTTTCTGTTTTGTTTTGGAATTTGCAGTAGAGTGTGAAATGAAGATGAATTGAAGAAGGAGCTACTAGGTAAGAATAAATGATTTCAGGAAATTTTAGCCAGTCCAGAATGTAAAAACACTTTGTCACTGTATGAACAGGATGAAGAGTTATAAACTCACAACCGGGGAGCTTTCATGGGACGGAACTAGGCACTCTGCATATATGTTACAGTTATGTAGCTTTGTCCTCTTGAGGGACTACTAACAGTGAGAGCGGGAACTGTCTCTTATTCTTTTACTGACTTTTGGGAACCTATCCTCATACTGGGTCACCTCGCCCAGCCTTAATATATTGGGAGGTGCTTAGTCTTACTCCAAATTGATATCTTGCAATATTGTCTTGCTGATATCCATGGGAGATCTGCACTTTCCTGAATAGAAACAGAGGGAAAGTAGATTGGGGAGTGGGAACAGAGCAGAGGATGGGGGAGGGAGTGGGAGGAGAGAAGGGAAGGAAAATTGGGGCTGGCATGTAAAATAAATTTTTAAAAAAATTAAAATTTAAGGGAGAGTTCGATCTACCCAGTCACACAGGGAGATCTTTGAAGAGACTAGAATAATCCTTATTGGTTTCTCAGCCATCCACACAGAATCTACAAGCACAGAGAGGATTATATAAGAGCTGTTGAAGAATCTAATGATTTCCTGAACATACATGGAACCTACCAGTTTCTTAAGGACATCTGGCAAACATAAAACACTGGAAACTTGCCAGGGACATAGAGAGCTTCACATGAAACAAAGTGTCAGACTCACAAAATTAGGCAGGCAGGACACGGATTGAACCAGGTATGTTTACCCATCTGTAGACGTGTGCTACCATACATCCCAGAGAACATGTGACTCACACGCCAATCCCAACACCCAGAGGACACAGTCCTCCATGAAAGGATGACTCCCAGTCCTTAGGATCTGCTGTTTGGCTGTCTTCATCTTTCACTTGGCTGTACTTGGTAGGCATGTTTTCCTTTTGCATTTTCTTTCTGTATAATGGGACATCTGTGTGACCTCATTCATGTCCCAATGTTTATTTGGGATCAGATCTCTTATTGTCTAATTTCACAAGCTCCCAGATGCAGGACCACTTCTGGTCACACTCGTACGTGATTTAGATGACTGTGGTGATGAGACTGAAGAATACAGAGCTGATGAGATTTAGAGGTGATGTTGGACTCTGAGTTGATGTTGTATTAGGTGAAAACATTTGGAAATATTGGGAGAGAATGAATTCATTTTTCTTAGGGGATCAATGTGATGTGAATCATTATAGACCAAAGGTCAGACTGAAATCGGCTGGGTAAGATCCCCAAAGATGGCTATGTTTTATTTACCCAAACCTGTGAATAAGTTTTGTCATAGAGCAAAAGGAAGTTATTGTCACATATGGAATTAAAGCTATTAATTACCTGAATTTAAGGTCTGCTTTTGCCTGAAGTTAATTTTTATGTTAAAACTATGATACCTGACTTATTTTTATTTATATTTATCAGGTGTACTTACATAACTTTTATTTTCACACTTTCTGAAATAGTTTCTTAGTTGTATACAATATAGTTTTGGTTCTTTTTTGAGGATATGATTTAATATGTTAATTTTATCAGACTCAATATATTAGGTCATGGTCACTTAATTTGAAGTGACAGATTCCTTTAATTTATGCCTTATTATCAGTCTGTTTAACTCTGAGCACTTCAGGCCTTGGTGTTCATGCATATGTTTGTAAGCATGTCTGCTTCTAATATTTAGGAATTTTTCAGAATCGTTTTATATGTTGGTTTGTGTCTTATTTTTAAATATATGTATTTTATGAATATAACATTTAAGCAGAAAGAGACACAAAATGTGCTAGGCTTAGAGAATTCTAATTAAGCAGAAATGCTCATATAACTCTTTTCCAGGTAAGAAAATTGACTGTTACCTGGGCTCACAAGTCTCCCAGTAACTATCATGTTTCAAAAACAAGGCGATGATTCTGATTTGCAATGTCACCTGTAATTGTGACTTAAATATTATACTTAGCATCAATTTCTAATCAGTCTTATATATATGAGATTCATCTTTGTTTCTTTAAATAGAATAGCTTTTCTCATTTATTTATAGTATTCACTTCTATGGCTCTAATGT
Organism: Dicrostonyx torquatus; assembly: GCA_028555095.1. NCBI lineage: Eukaryota > Metazoa > Chordata > Mammalia > Rodentia > Cricetidae > Dicrostonyx > Dicrostonyx torquatus. The sequence continues at coordinate 1,163,881 of JAQHUG010000117.1, read as the reverse complement.
CATTTATCTATCTCTTGTTTCTGATGAACTTTTGAAGTAATTAATTTAATTAATTACAGGTTAACTCTAACGCTGGTTATGCTTGATATATGCCGATTGTGTTTGATGTTAATACTTCTTAATCTTTCATACCTTTCTTCATGTATATATGTGAATATATATACATATCCTTCTCCCTACAATATCCAATCTCCCTCTGTTCTCTTGTATAATATATCCTGACTACAGTTTTCCCTCGTTCCACCCCCTCTTAGTCCCCCCCACTCCCCCAGTTTTATTTCTTTCCTCTTTGCCTTTGGAAAAGAACAGGCCTCCCAGGGATATTGACTGAACACAATGTAACAAGATACAATAAAAGTAGGCACAAACTCTCATATCAAGGCTTGATAAGGCAACCCAGTAGGAGGAAAGGGGTCCCAAGAGCAGGGGAAAAAGTCAGAGACATCTTCACTCCCACTGTTAGGAGTCCCACAAGAACATCAAGCTACACATCCTAATGTGTATGCAGAGGACCTAGCACAGACCCATACAGGTTCTGTGATTGCCACTTCAGTCTTTTTGAGTACCTTTGCGCCTGCTAAATTGATTCTGTGGGCAGTGATCTCCTGGTGTCTTCGAACTCTTTGGCTCTTACAATTCTTTATTCCCTTCTTCCATGGGGTTTCCTGATTCCCAAGGGGAGGAAACATATGAAAGGCTTCAATTTGCATTCTCTCTCTCTGCCTAATGTTTAGTTCTGGGTCTCTGCAGATCTGCTTCCATCAGCTGCTGGGGCAGCCTCTCTGGTGATGATTAGGCTAAGCACTGATCCATGAGTTAGCAGAATATCATTAGGATTCATTTTATTGATTTATTTTTTTTATTCTATACCTCTGTTTGATCCCTTTCTCTTAATATTTTTACAGGACCGAGGTATATATAGCTATACAAAATAAGTATAGAAATTAAATGTTTAGTGATAATAATTCATAAACAAATGTATTTTAAAACAATTTTCTTGTATGCTATATGTATAATTTTAACATTTGTTAAAGACAAAAGCAAATTTACATACTAACAAGGTAAATATTTGTTCATTATCACACAAAAATTTAATTGTGGCTGAATAGTTGACCCCACATGATGTAGAGCTTCTGCAGTATTTTTCAGAGTTGATCAACATTTTTATTTCATAATCATCTATACAGAGAACACTATTTTGTACAAACATAAAACAAAATGGCAGAGGTATATTTAAAACTATTTCAGAACTTGTTGAAAATTCTGTTCTAATCCTAAATCAAAACACATTCAATGATGCTTTTAAAAAATTAAAATTAAAAACTCAAATAAATAAATTTTAAAATAAAATATTTTAATATACTAAGATAAGAGCTGGAATAAGGATAGGACTAGGGAATCCCTGCTTAATGAGTAAAAAAATATATAATTTTATAATGAAAATATTTTGGATTTAGACAGAGGTGGTGATTATCAACACACTGGCTATTCTAAATGCTACCAGAGAATTTGGTTTAAAATGGTTGGTCTTTCTTATGTAAATTTCACCTTAATCAAAATATCAGAATAATTTATCTGACAAAAAGGTAGGAGGGGGATGTTGTTTCAGGTAAATTAGTAACATTAGCCTGAAGTAATAGCTGGTGTCACTGAGGTGATAAGGCTTTAATAGTGTTCTAATGCAGTCAATCAGTCATCAGTAGAAAACAAATCCTTCATTTAGTCCCATTGTGCTATGATCTTCCAATGTCTTCTGGAATTTGATTTTATAATATTAATATGTGCAACTAGCCTTGAATGATATTGGAATGAATTTTTGGATTTTTCTAAGGCTTAGCTTCATAAAATGAATCAGAGAATATTCACTCTAAAAATATCTGACTAAAATTGTAGAATATGGTGATTTTCTGTCCTTTGACCCCTTGTAGAACCATCTGTAAAGGTTTTTAATGGATGTATTTTAGGTTGCTATGTTCATTGTGATTAGCACATGGTTATTCAGAATTTGTATTCTGTCTTGAGTTGGGTTTGTTAGTTTAACATTTTCTAAGAAATTATCTTGTCTGTCCAGGGTTAAATTGGTACCATAGTACATTTTCATAGTATT
>JAQHUG010000117.1:1111648-1161414 GCA_028555095.1 Dicrostonyx torquatus | reverse complement strand
TTCTGGCAATAGATATCCTCCTTAGAACAACAGAACATGATTTTTACTTATTACTTAGTATTTTATTTAAATTCAATTAATACTTTTTCTACTTCTACCAATTTGATCTAATAATTAAGCCAAGTATAATGTAGCACAAAAATATAATCAAATAATGATTTTCATGAGTTTGTTTTCTATCTTGAGGCAGTGTGATTTGGTATATAAATTTCAAATTATTGTCCAGATGTACTGACTCCTCTTGTTCTTGATAATGAGATCTAGCTGAAAACAAATTGTGTTTTATATTAATTTAATCCCTCACCTCACTTTGACTGGCATTTGTTTGGTAACTCCTTTGTTGCTTTTTACTTTTGGTATGTTTGCATGTTGGATGATTCTATTACACAGAAGATTCAGCTCTGAACATTTCCTTTCAAAGTAATAGAAAACTCTGTTTTAAACCAATGCATTAAGTTGTAATTACTGAAAGACTTGGGGTTTCATGTCACCATGTTGTTATTTCTCTTTTCCTCCCTTCTTGTTATTGTGGTTTTGTTTTGTTTTGTTTTTCCTATGCTGAGAATCAAACTCAAGGCCTTGCTCACGCAGGGCAGGTGCTCTCTCACTATGCCACTTCCCCAGATACAGTTTGCCTTTCAAATGCTTTCTCTAGTTTCTGTTTGATTCTTTAGCAGTTGGTGATGTTTTAAAGAATGTGGGTTGTTTCTGCCATTTTTCAGAGAGAAGGTTCTTTGATTATTTTAAAGTCTTTCATGTCCCTATATTCTTGGGATTTATCATAGCATAGAAATAGGCTGTAAACAATGTTATTAAAATGTTTTTAAAACCAAAATGTTATGTTGTTAGTTTACTTCTCTTGTGTGCATGTGTGTATATATGTGTGTGACACACATGTGTATAAATTCATGCATGACAGTGAGCTTATCTCAGTAGGTTTTAATTGACAAACAAACATTGCATATATTCGGGGTACAATGTGGTCTTATGGTACATATATACATGGTGATTGTTTAATGGACACAACTGTCATTTCATTTACTATTTTGTGTGAGGGCTCTGAACAATTTTTAAAAAGATTTATGCATGCATATATGTACATGCCCTTGTGTGTGTGAGCTTATGTTTGCCATGTGCTTACAGAAACACACAAAGATCAGAGGATAGCAAATCCCCTGAAACTAGAGTTACAAGTGGTTGTAAGCCATCTGCTGCGAGTGCTGGGAACAGGGCCCAGGTCTTCCAGAGAGGGACAAGTTCTTTTGATTGTTGACCCATCTCTCCATCCCCTCTTTGCATACTTAAAAATACAATTCATTGCAAACAAGCCCACTTGCCATGTTGTAGAGCATGCCATTAAACGTGACTTTGAATATCTACACACTTCTCCATCTGCCCCATTTATCTATCAAACTCAGACTTCCTTAGATTTTGAAGTCATTTTTAAGAATTGTCTTCCAAAGACATTTTGTGTGGTTTCTAGTGATTGTCAATAATCTTACAGGAGACTTTATAATTTCATGGATTATGGCTTTTGTATTGGTCCATAACTGGCTGGCACTCTTGCTTGGGTCTTTGGTAGTTATGATGAGAGCTGGGAAAAGACAGGGAGGAAGAAGTAGGGAGAGAAAGGGATAGACAGGACAGGAGCGGAGGGGAAGGGAGAGGAGGGGAGGGGAAGTAAAGGGAGGGAATGGTTCTAGTCATCACTATGGCACCCCTCCAGGAATCTAAAACCTTCAGCTGTGTCCATCTCTTCAAGTTTCTACCACCTGCCAACAGTTCAAGGGCAAAACTTGTAACTCAAGCTTATAAACTGTGAGCTTCAGGAAAACCTGCAGCCCTGACCTACAAGGTCATAGGCTCTATTATAGATCACATCACTATGTGCTTTGTGAATGCCTATGTTTTCTATCCAGGCACTGACTCAAGCTTCCAAAGGCCCATGGGTGTCGTGTCCATTCTAGTGCTTTTTAATTTGGCAGGTCTTCAAAGCTCCCAACTTTATGCTGCAATGTCCACTTCAGCTCCATGACCGCCATGGTTCACGGAACCTCTGCCGTGCACAAATGGACACGAGAGCTCATTTTCCATCCTCCACAGCTCCAGCACAGAAACTAAGTTTTTATGGACTCCTTTCCATTCTCGCACTCAGCATTTGGTCTTGGTTTCTCACTATTTCTAGCCTCCAAGGATCACTTACTGGTTTTGGATTACATTTAATTTGTGATTTCTAGGTTATTATTTTAAGAAGAATCATGTATGAGGTCATTTCACCAGTTTATGAGAAACTTCAATAATTTTTTAAAACATATTTTGCCTTGAATGAAAAAAATCGGAAATTGCTTGGACCTGTATGAATTAACAAGCCATATGGCTGTTGACCCCAAAGTGGTATGGGCCTTTTCTATCTTGTTATCTTATGATGTAGAAAAGAGAGGTTAGCATCAGCTTGCACTGAGACTGTTGGGGGAATTCATTAATAGAGTTACTAAACTATTGAATTTGCTTTCAGAAACCCACAAATTGGTGTGCTTTGACCTTTTGTTCAAGTTAGAAAAATAAATCCGTTTCACAAAGAAGCAGAAAAACTCTGACATCCTTATTGTCATTTCAGAGCATTAAAAAGAGTCTTTACATATTGGGACGAGAAGACGGGAGGTGGGCTGAAAGGGAGTTGGAGGGGGGCTGTGGATTGAATATGAAATGAAATTAAAAAAATAAATATAAAAAAGGAGCCATGGAAAACCGGACATAGCTCATTCACTCTCTACTTTCATCTTCAGAATCCTGGCTCCTCCTTGCCCATGCTGCCCATCTTCCCTGCCTCCATGCATATCCACATACTTCTTCTCTATGTGGGCGTTGTCAGTTGAGGCTTGGAATATTATTACAAGTAGAACACTACTTCTATGTCATTACAAGGTCAGAAACACCTCGTTGCAAAACTCAAGGGGACATCCCAAGTGTTTGACTCCCCCCAAAAAATTAAAATTAAAAAAACATATTCTGAAATTCTCCAAACCCATCCTGTGATATGGGTGGGAAGCTACTTCTCATAATTTCTTCACAAAGTCAGGTGTTGTCTCTTCAAAGTTGTTCTCTGAGAACTTGGACCTTTCCTCAATCTCAAATATACCCATTGTCATTGTCTCACATGACTTCGGAACCTGCTACTTGACCTAAATTGACATGTAGTAATTCTTTTTTTAGTTTGTTTGTTTGTTTGTTTCTTCTAGACAAGGTTTCTCTGTACCTTTGGAACCAGTCCTGGAACTAGCTCTTATAGAGCAGGCTGGTTTTGAACTCACAGAGATCCACCTCCCTCTGCTTCCCGAGTGCTGAAATTAAAGGTGTCCGCAACCACCTCCCGGCTCGCTATGTAGTAATTCTTTAGAGTTTTCACTTTAATATTTCTCTTATTATTATCCTGAAGATGGAGTTATGTATCTGATAGTTATTACATGATCCTAAATATTGTTTGTCTTTGAGCACAGGGACTTCTATATTTCCTAACGTAGCTCTAGAGGAAGGTTAGAGAACTTTGGTTCCTTTTTATCTTGCTCTGTTAGGCAGCATTGAACCTAGGAGCAAGTTTCCTTTAGTACTGAGAGAAGAACTTCCTAAGTATTTTAACCAACCCCACAGAAATATGGAGATTTCTACTCTAGGAACTGAGAGTGCTTACTCTTCCCAGCACTGACTTCTGCGCTGCCTGGTGCCAGTTCTCCAAACTCTTTTGGTTGGTTCTTTTCTCACCTTCCAAGATTTTACCATTCAGTTAAGCACAGTCTGGAGGGAGATGTAGTCTAGAATGCTCTCCTGGTAGCTCTGCCTTTTCCAGTGCTTTGTGTTGGGATGTCTGATCAAATTGGATTGCCAGACTTATGGCTCTTGCAAGCCAATCCACTGGGCTGAGATCATCCTCACCTTATTTTCTTGTGTCGTGGAGACTTCTAAGTACTAAATGCAAAAAATAAAAAAAACATATAGAAATTGAAGGTCTTACTTTTTTGCTGAATGAATAAATGAATATTTATTTTGATAAAACTCAAGTGATTTGCATCAGTATAAATGATGGATGCAAAAAAGCCACCACATCACCTTCATGAAATTTCCCATCACCTCACTTAAATTACATGGTGATACATTTCTCCAACTATTATGAATATGCTTCATATTATAAGTTATAGAATCTTATGCTTGTTTGCATGTGAGGTCTATGTGTATGCATGCATCTGTGTGTCTGTGTGTAGGCTTTTGTTCCTCAGACCTATTTCACCTGGTTTTTCTTAGACAAGGTCTCTTATTGACATGGGATTTGCTAAATAGACTAGGCTTGCTGTCCAACTAGCTCCAGGGAGTCTCCTCTCTCCATTTCTCCAGGTCTGGGACTGCAAGCATACACCACAACTCCCTCCCAGCTTTTTTTTTTTTTTGCATGATTTCTGAACTTTAACTTTGCTGACTGAGCTATTTCTCTAATCCTACAAATGTTTTGAAGACACTGTTTTATCCTCTTCTTTTTCTGATTTTTCTAGCTAAATTGACAAGCTGTAGGTTCAGTGAGAGATCCTGTTTCAAAATGCCTAGAATATTTTACATGAGTTGTAATTTTACTCTTAAGAATACAGAGTTTGCCAGGCAGTGGTGGCACACTCTTTTAATCCTAGCACTAAAGAGGTAGAGGCAGAGGCAGGTGGATCTCTGAGTTCAAGGCCAACCTGGTCTACAAAGTTTCAGGACATCTAGGGCTACACAGAGAAATCATGCTTCCATAAACAAAACAAATAAACAAACAAAAACTAGAGATTCAGAATAGAGCCAAATTTGGGGCTGGAGAGATAGCTCAGTTGTTGAGAACACTGCTCTTCAAGAGGACCCAGGTTCAACTCCCAGCACCTACATGGCAGCTCAAACCTGTCCGTAATTCCAGTTAGAAGACTTTTGACACCCTCACACAGACATACACACAGGCAAAACACCAATGAAAATAAAATAAGAATAAATTATTAAAAATTATAAGGTCCTTTGAATTCATAACACTTTAAAGAAAAAATGGTTTACCATAAAATTGAAATTAATAAAACATAAATATATTTCTTAAAATAATTGTATATTTAATGGACATTAATATATTTTATAATTTCTACCATTTACTATCCATTTCTTGCAAAAGTAATATCTATGAAGCTTAGTGAAGTCACTAATGGAGTTTGAAGAAATGATATTTTCCTGTGATTAGTGTCAGAATTTGTTCGGTAGGAGAAATCTCACAATTATTCAAGCTTTAAACATGAAATTGTATAAGGAAGAGGAAAATGGTTTGGCGAGGAGAGGATAGTCTTTTGAAGAACTGCTGAATAAAGATATTGAGAACAAGGGCCTGGGGAGAAGACTCAGTCAGCCAAGTGCTTACCAAGTTGGCATGGTGACCTGTGTTTGATCCCCAGCACAAATGTAAAAGAAGCCAGGTTCAACAGCAAGAGCCTATATCCCCAGCACTGAGGAAGTGGAGACTGGAGGCTCCCTGGAGTTCACTGGCCAGCCAGCCTAGCCAAATCAGAAGTCCCAGCTTCAAAAATAAGTTAGGAAACAATTGGGGTAGACTCTTAATGTGAACCTCCAGCACTCATACAAACACACAAACATACACACGTACACATATGAACATAGATACACATAAAATAACTGAAGAGGGATAAGAACTGGGGTTCTTGTACTTTTTGAGAAATCCTTAAGGCATTTGGTTTTCTGTTAGACAATTGCCCTCTTCCTCTACAATGTGCAGTTTTGTTACCCGGTTCCAGGCAGGGAAAGGAGCTCATAACTGGGAAGCAGATGACACAGCATGAGCTGCCAGAGGCTGTGAATGTGCCTCTCCGAATCCAGCAGTGTCTGAGGTGGAGTCACCTCCCAGCAGGCTGGATGCATTCCCGACCCATGAGTGGTGACTAGGTGAGAAAAGTCACCTCAGGTCAAGGACAGTGCACACCAGGAGGCACGCTGCTGACTGCCTGTGAAAACATACTTCATAGAAACCATCCCCCCAAAATGTTGTCACCCAAATTCCTAAGACAACTCAACAGGAAAATGACATTGAACACTGTGTAAGTGTGCTTTGCAAGGAATATACAGATGAAGTCAAATAAAGCATAAAAATTTAGAGTTACCTTAATGTTTCTAAGTAGATTATTTCATTTAAATTCTTTATATATTCTGGGAATTGTGGCACACACCTTTAATCACAGATGAGGCATGTGGATCTCTATGAGTTTAAGGCCAACGTAGTTTATATTGTCAGTTCCAGGTCAGTCAAAGCTGTTTAATGATACCTTGCTTAAAAAAAAAAAAAAAAGTCAACGACAATAAAAGTTCCTTGCACATTACTATTCCGATCACACACTACTTAAGTAAACATTCACCAAGTAATCCTGCCTGAATGGTTTTGCTGCCACATTCCTGTTTTGCCTTTATTTTATGAACTCTTAAATTTAACACCAGCTGTAAATTTGGGAAGGGGATGCCATCTTTAGTGGGGGTTAAAGCATTCAACATGTGATCAGAGAATACAGGACTCCAACTACCTAAACTTTATACTGGTCCATGTTTACAGAGAATGCTTTGTTCCTAAGGTATGGGTGTCAAACTTTTTCTGCTTTTTGGATTAACACGTCATAATTTATTTTTATAAAAATGGAGCATAAAGCAAGAAAAGAGAAGGGAAAGGATGGAGATGGGGGAAGAAAGCAAAGATATACAATTTTCATTCATATGCTATTTAAAATTATAACATACATTTCTTCAATAGATGATCAGATAAATAAAGCTCTCACAATATTAAATCTTGGAAAGTAACATGTCCAGATTAACCTCTGTGTAAACAAAACTCATTCTTTTCTTTACACTGCAATTCATTTTGATTTCAAATATTAACTCTAGGCAGAAGTCCTTGAGAGTCTAACTGGTTTGGGTTTGTTCTGCTTTTAAACATGACATGATAGTTCAAATATCCAGCTGTTGTAGATGTGGTTGAGATGTAACAGAATATATTTGAATGTGTGAATTTAAAAGTATTCCCCTTGCCTTTCATCATAATTTGCACTTCTTTCCATCAGACAATTAATTAAATATGTATTTAAAGGCTATGCCTTTCTTAGTAGATTGATGAGAAAGAAATGTGATTAAGTCATTTTGTTCAATCAATTTGACTACCTCTCATATTCAGTGATGGTGAGCAGAGCAATCCATCCTGGGTCCTGTATTCTGGCCACTTAACCTGCTGGAGGAAGGAAGAGGGGCCTTATGAGTAACAGGCCAATAATATTTTGAGCCCCACACTTCTCTACTTCAATGTACTGACAACTCTCTCTGCCTGAGCCATTAAAACCTCTCCCCACTATTAACCTGACTAATGCTGACTGTCAACACACACACACTACTGTGTTTAACTTCCAAGTTCTCCCTCATAGTGATGCTGACTACCTCTTTAACCTTGTAGGATTTCTAGGTCTTGTTAACTATCTGTTCTTGTATTTAAATACATTCTGTGTTTAAACTATCTTTAAGTCTGTAACAGAATTGGTAATGCTAAGGTATGCAGGTAATGATGTTTCTTATTCTCAGGTGAAGTTGTAGCTAAGCCTCATGGTGAGTGTGATGTGAATGGAGCTGATGGAAGGAATGCATACAGGACTGTGAAGTAGCTCTTTAGCAGGGTTGGAGGCATGTCCATATAGCTCTGGTCTGGTTCATCTATGCTCTGCCTCAGGTTCTCTTAAATTCAGGCACACATTTTCTGCACTAGTCTCTATCCCTCTGGACTTGCTGAAATTTTAACTCACAGGGGTTCACTTGGTGGTGGTGGTGGGGACACTAGAGAGGAACTGAGCCAGTTAGCTCACATCACATATACTCAGCCTAGCTCCCCGTTCTGTGGAAAGCAAACAAGACACTTTTGTAGCATAGCCTATAGCATTATGTTCTACTAGCTTCAGGAGGCTATGCTGTATCTATGTGTTTAGCAATAAATCTCTCTGGCCAAGGTGGTCCTAAGATGCCCTTTAACTCTACTAAGCTTCTTGAGGGCAGGTCACAACTTCCCTTTACTCCACACATTTACTTTGGCAAACCTATAATTGTAAATTATTTTGTTGCTCCTTTGGGATGGAAATCTCCCAACTGCTTGCCAGTTTTTATAACCTTAGGATATCTTTCTTCTTGGGTCCGGGAGTCATTCCTTTGAAATGTATGCTGAATTTTGCTTCCTTGTTTCTGTGAGAAGTTATGAGACCAATTTATATGTGACAATAAACAAGCCCAGATGTCCTACTCACCATCCTCTCCAGGATGTCCTGAAGTATTTTTCCAATGTTTCTTCTGGCAGTTATAAACTGACTTTCTTTCATTTCAGTACAGTTGAGTCAATGTTTTCCACATGCCATAATAACACGGACTGAAGCAAACCTTTTGTTGTGCTCAGTTCTGGGTACCTTTTAGGTCACATGTACACTTCAATCTAATTGGTCCTACATCACTCATGGGAGATGTGAGTACTCCAGAAGGTGAGCACATTTCAAAAATCCAGCCCTCTGGATAAAATGCCAGTGGCATCCATTTAGTAAGTTGGAGGATTCTTTTATATGAGATGGTTTTCCGTAAACGTTGTTATTGTGGAATAGCACTGAGTATTCTCTGGCCACTTCCATAGGGGAGAAATGAGAAAAATATCCCAAGAGCAGACACGATAAATTCATAACATACAGCTCTTATGGTTTGAGTATAGTGCTGAAAATCACATTTGCTGGGAGCACAGCAAGAAAGTCTTTGTACTCACAGATCTCCAGGGAGACTGGGAACACTAAGAACACAGAATTGTCTTTCTGATGGGAAAGATGTACCTGCTCTTCCATCTAGAAAGCTGGGAATTGGAAGGGATTAATAACCCCATTATCTGTTTTTCTATTGGGCCAAGCTATACCAAGCTCATACAACCAGGACTGGAAGGAAGTAGCTAGTAATCTAAATGACCCTACAGCCAGAGGTTCCTGCAAGCTCCCACAACCAGGACCAGAGATACTTAATAGTCTAAATGACCTTCACATTATCTATAGAACCAGAGGCCCTGCCCCAAGCACCCACAATCCTGACCTGAGGTGGCTTATAGCCCAAATAATGTCTATGCTATCTGTATGGCCAAGGCCAGGCCAGACCCTTTCTTAGGTCCTTAAGCTAGTACAGGTAGCCTGTCTTAGAACCCATCTTGTTGGAAGAAATGGCATATACCCTGAATCAAGATTCAATGTAAGTACACTTCCTTCTGCACCAGGGATTGGGCTACACCAGGACACTGCTTTCCAAGTTATACTATGTTTAAATTTGTTGGGAATAAACCACCTGGTCCCGGTTGACGAAGGCTGTCTGAATCGAATCTTCGTTCTCTCCCCTTCATGGTTCATTTCACTGCCATGACCACGTGCAGGGCCCCCCTCCACAGGCTGAGTGAAGAATCTGAGCACTTGGGCTTTATTGCCTCTGATGTGGGCAATCCTTACAAGGTGATTGTGTGTTTTAGCCTTACGAGAACTAGACACGGGAACCTGATTACCTGGACTCAGTAAAACTTAAGGTAATTTCTGACAATGTTTCATATCTGTTCCATGAAAGAGATTAACCAAACAGTCTGACTAGGAGAGGCTCAGTGAACTTTGGCTGTGGTCACTGACACTATCATCACTGTTAACATCACTTTCTGTGTGCAAAGACACAAGCAGGAGCTTTCATGTTCACAACTTTCTCCTGTCTAGCGAAGGGAAACTCCTAAGGGGTGGTGACAGTAGCTTAAAGTGGACTTTAACTTCTCTGACTTACTTTGCTTGTAGATATTTCTGAATTCATTTGTGAGACATTGTCTTCTTCTCTCCTTACCCCAATCCCTGCTTTGTTTCAGTGATGGATGGGCAGACAGAGATGAAGTCATTGAAGGCTATGAGGTGGAAGCCAATGGAGGAATCACGATAAAGCTGCAGTCTCCAGAGGTCAGGTCATTTGATGACTACTTCCTGAAGCTGAGGTTAGATACCAACACCAGGAATCCTTGGTTCCCTGAGTTCTGGCAACATCGCTTCCAGTGTCGTCTACCTGGACACCTCCTGGAAAACCCCAACTTTAAAAAAATCTGCACAGGTAACTGTTGGCAAAGTAACAGCTCAATGTGGGTCATCTTCTCTACTTCTGTTACAGGTTCCGAATTCGAATAAACTGCATCAGAGTTGGGGTTCCAATGGGAGTAGGGAAGAAAAGCTTAGCTCATAAAATAGCTTAAATAAAGTAGAGATATGTAGTCCCCCTCCCACCATGGATTTATGTTTCTGTACGTTAGGAAGACTAGTCTTTGGTGCAGCTATGACCGAAAGAGAAAATATAAACAGATGACCAGCAGACAGAGCAGTCAGATGTCCAGTATTTGAACTAGAGGGAAAGGTGTTTTTGTAGACTCAGGTGATGACAGCCACAGACACACATAAGCATCATTGATTTAGTTCTTTTCTCTGTGACTGCTTTAATACACAGGTCAGGGGAGGAGAGGGTTAAATCATCTTAGGCCATAAAATCAACATGATATTTGTGGATACAGGTGCCAAGAAAGTGCAGTCTCACCTGTTTGCCAGAGAATGGCTTCCAGCTGGACAGTGGCTGCTGGAACACGGCTCACTCAAGCCAGTAGGAAGGGTGGTATGTCTTTCTAAGGTGTTCAGGAGCCTGGTGGACCCATAGAATCATGGTTTCCTAAGGAATTACTTAACTTAGACTTATGACACTGGAACTATTATTTTAATTATCATATTGAGTGGGGACATGGCTACCTCTTGTCATTTTCCAGTATGGTATTTGATGCAAAAGTAAACAAATTGTCTTTGGTCTATCATAATGTCATTCCAAGCCATTTGATCAAACCAAGATAGTATAGCATGAAGATTTGCCCACAATGATAGATTGGATTCTACTAATGGTCTCATTTTTTATTGCATGACAAAGGTATGGGTTTCCTGTATTTAGGTTAGCAGATACTTAGAATATCCTAGAAATTAATTATTCATTTCACTTGTATGTAAGACCCTATGTATCAAAGCAATTGGGAAGAGAAGAGTATAATCTATAACTCCTGACCTTTAAGCATGCATTCTCTTAGTACATACCAAAGTGAAACAGATAAATAAACCAAGACAATGAATTTTTACAAGATAGGATAAGAAAAATGTTTATTATATTCAATATTCTATTTTTAATAATATTTAGATTTGCTGTAAGAAAAATTTACAATGTCAATACATGTAAATAAAGTATGGTATGTCTAGCTTGGTGTTATTTAACAGAGTTCTCCGGGGGAATTTCTTGGTATAGATCTGTTTCCAATCTATGTTTTTAGGACATCTGCAATATGGCTAACAGGGAGATTAAGAAATACAGATTGAGAGGCAGGAGGAAGGGGTGGGTAGGTACTACACAGCGAACCTGTTTGCCACGCACACATTTTGATTTTCCTCTTTCTGAAACAGACTCATAGAGGGTAAGAATTCCAAAAGTTCAATCAGTCTTCTCATTCTGTCTCCTTATTTACAAAACCAAGATGTTTAGAATGAGCAGTGGCAGGATTTCTCTATTTTTCTGTAGTAACCAGAAATAATGGAATTGGAGCTGTGCTTCTTCATCACCTAGCACAGTTCCTTGACCTTTGCCCCCGGCTTTTAATGCAATGTTACTTTTCATTATTCTGTTTTCTATAAAACACTTTCTTACTTAAACTGTAATATCCATGAAGGCAGGTCTTGCATCTCTAAATGCTTAGATAATCTTCTTAAATAAATAATCATTCACCTTGAATTTTCTTATAGTACACAAATGCTTTTCTTCAGAACTATTATTTTATATGAGATATATTTCTTTCATACAATAAATATTTAATAAGCACCTACTATTATTGCAAAGGGCTATAACTCAACTTAAGGAAATAGGCTGAAAAGAAGAGAAGGAAGAGAACAAAGGTATAGAAGGAAGAGGAGGAAAGCAGCAGCAGCTTGGGTTGGAGCATGCTCATTGTTACCTGGTCATAAGAGCCATGGAGAGGGTAAGAACCAATGGAATTGAAAAATTGCAATTTAGAAAGGATGAGTGGAGAAAACCTTGCTGGAAAGATAACTACAGACATAAGACATTGAGTGCCAGCATCCTAACGTTAGTAAAAGCTTCCCTGGAAGAGGGAAGAGCACACAAGCATGGAGGAAATGTGGAAGGACATGCCTAATGAAGCCCCCTGAGAGTGCAGCTGAGGGTATGGGCACTGGCTATGACAGCTCTGGAAATATAGAGACTGAGATTCATTTTTGAGTTGATCCTGAGTGAAATCATGAATGGGCTAAAGGGATTGGCTGACAGATTGCCAAGCATGACTCTGCTTTGAGGAGGCAGATGTCACTGACCAAGACCTGCAAAGCTGACTGAAAGCTGGCAGCTTTGGAACATACAATAAAAGTGAATTGTAGCTGGCCTCTTCAGTCAGGAAATTCAACAGTCACCCAAAAGTCTAACTTGTGAATACTTTAAAATAACCAGGAAGATAATCAAATTTGCATTTATGGAGTTTGTAAAATAGAACATACTATAGAAGAGGGCTGGTCGATAGAACTTTCTGCAGTAATGGAAATCTGCCTCTCTGCTGTCCACTAAGGTTGCCTCCAGTCACACATGGCTACTGACACATAAATGTGGCTTGTGAGATTGAGGAGCCAAAAAACTGTTTCATTTATCTTTAGCTAATTTCAGTTTAAACATGGTTAAGACACATGTGACGGCTACATTTGACAGTGCTGATTAACAGCGTCAAGATGGAAACCACCAAGATGACTCAGGGCTCTAATTCCAACATTTAAAAGTTGAAGCAGAAGGATTGAAAGTTGAAGGCATTCTAGGCTATGTGATGAGACCTTGTCTTAAAAATATGACAAGTCACCATGCGGGCTGGGACACACCTTTAATTCCAGCCATTGGGAGGCAGAGGCAGGTGAAACTCTGTGAGATCAAGGCCACCCTGGTCTACAAAGTGAGTTCCAGGATAGCCAGAGAAATCCTGTCTAAACAAACAAACAAAACAAAAAAATAAAATAAAACCCAACAAATAGAGTTTAGACAGTTCACTGATCAGTTTCCTCTGCATTCATGAAAACCAGAGTTCAGATTCCAGCACCCAAGAGACAAAATATTCATAATCCCAACTCTGAGTGTTGGAGGACAGTGAGATCACTGAAGTTTTCTGGCTTCCAACTTAACTAAAAGCAAGCCACAGGTTCAAGAAGAGACCCTGCCTGGGTAGAAATAGGTAGAAAATTATGGAAGGTGACACCTGGCAAAACTCTTTTGGTCTCCATACAAATGAACAAAAAGAACAAGTGTGCACACCAGCATATGCATGTGCATAGACACTCTCACACACACACTCACTCACACACACACAATTTTAAAACAACAAAATTGAATCTTAACAAATAAATTAATTTTTGAAACAGGACAAATTATCAATAATAACAAAAATATTGATAGAAAACAGGCAGCTGATGAATATTGTTCATACTGCATGAAATTATTGTCAGAGTTTGATCTCTATGTGAAAATAACATGAAAAATTACAGTGTCTAGACACAACACAAGGTTGAAGAATTTTATGATTCCAGCTAAGCTTTGATACATATTTCCACAGAGCAGCAGGTGCCACAGGTCGCACGCAGCACTACACAATTAACACTTGACTGGAAATGGGTCCCATTTTCAGCATCACCTCTGTGCACACTGGAATTCCTAAGTTGTGTAGCATCACTGCTTTAGGTAAAATCCCCTTTATCTCAGGAACTATACAAACATTTGCTTTTGTTCTGTGAGACCCAGGTGTAATGTTTTATCTTTTCTCTGAAGAGGAAGAAAATACAGTGAACATTCCCTATGCCGAGAGCTCTGTTCCTTAATTGAACTAACTACTGTTCTGTCAGGGCCATAGACTGCAAGGTTATAGTGAATATTCATCAGTTATCTACTGTTACAATACACCTTCAAAGCAAGCCACCATCAAGGGTTCATGGCTTAAATAGCAATGATTTGTTTAGTTCATAAATCTAGGATCACCTGGAAGATTTTGCGGCTCTTGGCTGCTCATAGCTCATCTCCCAAGTCTGGAGTAGCCTGGGGATTGGCTAATCTCAGAGATCTCCCATTGAGGACTTGCCTCCTTATGATTTATACTATGGCTTTTCTGGAAGTGAGCTCAGATGGTTTCACAGCACAGAAACTGGATTCTGAAGCAGAATGGGAGTAGGTTATGGCTCTGAAGGCTTGGATTTAGGACTAATAAATTGACGGTTAATTGAGATTTAAGTAGCAGAGAAAAATTAGGTGTGGTGGACCCCTCCTAAAATTCTCATCTGAGTTCTAAGCCAGATGATTTCAAAGAATAGATGCAGAAGAAGGGTGCAAAGATATAACATTTTCCTCAACCATGATTGATAGTCAGTTTCTTGGTTGATTTTCAGGATTGTGAATTGCCACTGGGACCAAACTTCCAAAGGAAAAAAGAGAAGTTACACCCTAGAATACAATGGATGAAAACAAATTAGGACCTATCTCAGCTTATAGACTGCATTAATGTGGTAGAAACTGAATTAGGCCAGTTTTCTCTGATCTCACTTGCATGATAAGTAAATACAAAATACAAAGTCTACATAACTGGAAAACTATAAAAATAAAGCAAACTTATCATAAAAGTACAGTCTAAATACTAATGGCAATTTCCAAGCTACTGTGGTACAACTCTTCTTGCCAAGAGTCTTGGAACTGTATCTTACTAGCTGCCCTACAGAGAATGGGGACAAGTTTAAAGCCTTTTATCAACGCCCATTTGCAATAGAGACAATAACTCCCTTCATGCGGTCTCTTGAAGATCCAGTTTCTACAGGTTCAGTTTCTTAGTACTGCCAGTTCCAATTAAATACCAATGTGTATTTTGAGGGCACATCCACACTGTAGCGTAGGACTAGCCATCAATACCCTACAAGACATGAACCGATGAGTGTTACCACCAAATAGTTTTATTATACCGTGGACGACTGACAAATACAGTGTACAGTAAACTGTAAGGCATTGTTCCTATTTGCTTCCACTTGGTAGAAATGAGAACTAAAGGAGAAAAATAAAACCAAAGTTGTGACTATAAATGGAGTAGATTTGAAAAGAGGCTGAGGACATAGTGAGCTCAGTAAACTTATGCACTTAATTAATGCACTGTCCTACCACAAAATTATATATGTGTTTCTAAGAGAGCCCAAGCTACCATGCTTTTAAGCTAGTAATTACATGTTTAGGGATCTTTTATAAGGGAACAATCCAAAAATAGTAACAGCAACAGCCAAGAAAAACCCTCTGTCTCATAATCATTGTTTTTTAATAAGGAAAATTGGAAGCATCCTAAATGTCCAACAATAAGATAAGAATGGCTAAGTAATTATGGTGCTTTTATGGGAAAGAATATTGCAGAGCTATTAAATGGGGACTATAAAGACAAGCTGCAATATGAAAAGCATAGAAATTGGAATCCTCCTGAATGTGAGAGACTGAATCATATACACACTGTAATTATCACAAGGCAATAAAATTGGAAAAACACTGAGGGTCCCATGCAGGGCTGGTAGGAGTTGACTTTTGGAACATTTTATTTTCAAAACACCTGTGAACTACTCATATCTTCAGAGTAAACTTCTGGAAAAACTAATTCCACTTCTGGAAACAAAACTCAAGAAAATTTTTGAAAACTGAAGAGTGAGCTAGAAAAATTTCCTTGTTACTTCACTAAAGCATTTTGATTAATGTGTTGATGGTCTAGAACCTCAATGGATAAGAAGGATGTGGAATGACTAAACTATATTATCTATATACAAAATGTTACATAGCCATTGAAATTTTAATGGCAAAAAGAAATTCATAAATTTAAGATAAAAAGCAATATTCATGTTTTAAAGGCCATATGTAATATATCAAGTATGACTTAAAATTCTATGAAAATAAAAATATTCCATAGTCTTACTGTATAGTTCCTACTGCCCTGAGATTCACTATGTAGTTATGTAGAACAGACTGGCCTCAAACTCACAGAAATCCACTTGCATCTACTTTCTGAGTGCGGATGTTAATGGTATGTGCTTCCACACCTGTCATTGCATTGCTTTTAAAAATCAGAAAAAAAATGAGAGCTTGTAGTAGTTTATTATTTGTATTTTGATAAATAAATCTTTTCTGAAGCAGAGGTAAAGCTAAAGGCATTAGAGGTCAGGCAATGGTGACATACACCTCAATCCCAGGATTTGGGTGACAGAGTCAGATGGATCTCTGTGAGTTCAAGGACACCCTGGGCTACCCAAGATCAATGCAGAAACAAATCAAGTGGTGGTGGCTCACACCTTTAATCCCAGTTATAAGGAGTCATAGGCCTTTAATCTCAGCACTAGAGGGAATATAAATTGGGAGGAGAGAGAGGTTTAGTCAGCTTAGTTTGTGGTAGGTCACCCAGCCTTGTTAGAGGTAAGACTTCTATAGTGGCTTGGCAGCTTTGCTTTTCTGGTTTTCTGGTTGAACCCCAATTTCTGTCTCCAGGTTTATATTATTTGTGCTACAAGATCTTCTAGAGTAATGGAAAGTAAATGTCTTTTAACACTTTGTACAGGTCATTAAGGATTGATTGTATGTTTCCTCTCATTTCACACCTTTGGATGTAGTAATGTTAAATTTACAACTTCAAGAACTGTATTTCTGTGAGATGATCAAAATCGCTGTCTTTCTCTGCTCAGACATGACACCAGTGCTAGAAGTAGGTACAGTCAACTCCTCATACCCATGGCTTCCACACCGGCACACTCAATCAAATGTGGAGAGAAACTACTTGAGAAATGTTGCATCAATACTATGGACAGGCTTCCACCTTGCCGTTATCCTAACCTTGTGACTCTGTCATGGAATGTACACTGGCTGCAACATTAGAGCTAGTCTGGAGATTTGATTCTAATATGCAGGAGGATTGGCTGATTTTATATTCCAGTTTTACTCCAGCTTCTGTAAAAGACCTAATTATTCTTAGGTTTTGGTGTATGTAAAAGGGGATTTTCCTGAAACCAATCCCTTGTGAGGAGCAAGAGACAACAGTAATTCCAGGTGGTATTATTTCCTTGCAAAGAAACTCAAATTATTTCATTAAACTTGATATGCATCTGTGTGATGTAGGTACTGTTATCATGTAGCAGTTGTTGAAACTGAGACTCAGAGGTTAAGGCAGGGCATTCATCAGCTAACAGAAATGTAAATGATTTAGCGAGGTATCTACAGGTACTTTCTAACCCAGATCCCCACGAGCAGGCATCCCAGGGACCTGTCCAATGATTCTTGTTAGGAAAGATAAAGTGCTATTCCAATGCAAACATACAAATCCCTTCAATAGTTAAGTCACTTGCTTCAAGAGAATGATTGATTTGCATAATGCCACTCTTTCCACTGTCCTCCCAATGATTAAAGTTTTAGGAGTTAGACTATGTCAGTTTGTGCTTTTCCAACACATCTCCAAATCCCTTGATGTAGTCAGCTAATTAAACAGTGATGTGGACTTTGCATAAAGCACTTTTTAATTAGTCTCAGTGATTTCCAAATCACTCAGCCTTGGCTCAGTACCCTCAGAATTCAAATCAGCAATCTAATGCATGTAAACTATTTACATAGCAAAATCTGAAATGAAGCTTAATAAAGGTTTCTATGGAAACTAACAGCAATATCACACACAAAAATAAAATTCAGAAGTATAAAATGAATGATAGAAATGTAGCTATCAATAATATGGAAAGGCTAATAGGTTAATTTCTCTTCTTCATGCTAATGATAATTTTCATAAGTATGACTGCATTTTTATCACAGGACTATAGAGCTCATTTGATATGCATGACTTTCAAAATGCATAAGAATAATACAGAAAGTGAAAGTGTATATTGTTTGTTAATAACTGTATTTCATGGACATATGGAGATTAAATCTGAAATGTTATTTAAATTTACATGAAAGTATCATGGAGATACTACTCTCAGAACTGCCAACAGTAAATTTCTAGGGTTTTTGCAACAGAAAAGATCAATGCATTTTGTGAGTTTATTATAAATGAAAAGTTAAAGTCTTTTGTCTTCCTTTGAACTCAGAGCACAGGGAAATGTTTTCTGAACTTTACTCAGAAGGAAGTGTGTAGTTGGCAACTGCTCTTTAGTTTCCTGGCTGCCCAGACCAAAATAATCACACAGAAACTATGAGTCTTTCCTGTGTCCTGCATAATGTCTGGCAGTTTCTTCTGTGAAGCAAGAACTCTGAAGGACAATCCTGTCTTTTGGAAAGTTCAGCAGTCACTTTTCTGTGGGTCCTGCACTTCCAGTTCATACAGCACACCATCAAGCAGTCCAGGGAAGAGCAGTTTTTTGCCCAAATGTCTAGCAAACTCCGTAAGGAGCCTCTTCAATGCCCATCATCCTCTTGAAGCAGTTTGGTGCTCTCAGAAGCAGACATGTCTCACTGTTGAGAAAAGTATAAGTTCTTAAATCATTTTAAATTCCATTTTCTGTAGGTCTTAGAAGTGTTGAAAATTATCTATCTAACTGAAAAATATCTCTTTATATCTAGAAAAACCTTACTAACATGACTACAAGTTTGTCTATTATAAATGACCATCTATTAATTGATAATTTTAATTATACACTGCATTTTTAAATGAGCTGTATAAAAATAATACATTAAACAAGAGTAGACATACATATACACAGTGTAACAAAATTACCCTTAAATTTGTATTAATAGCCCAAGATCCATACCAATGCAAAGTATTTATTTCTATATCATATCTCCCTTTAAATGAAAACAAACATTTATAAACAATCATTTTGGCAATTTGGGTGTTGTTTTCCCCAAACTTCTTCCTTCTGTTTGTTGGGAAAAGTATTTTTAGGATTTGTGGAGAACTTTTGGTGGGTCCTGTTCTATTAAACCACTTTTAGCATGGAAGAAATCCACAAGTTCCCATCTTCTGTAGAAACAAATCAGAGCCTCTTTTCCAAAGTAACATGTTTTGAGAATCAAATTTTGAAGCCAAGATACCTTTAAAATATATATGGTTTAGTTTAGCAGCCCTCAGAATCAAATGTCTCTCCAGTCAAAAAAATTTCAAGAAAGCACAATAGTATGCATAATTCAGACTCTGTGTATTTGCCATCTGTGTGTGGCTTGTTTTCTTTCTCTATTACTTTTTTAATGTTTCATTATCTTGACTCCTTTAATCAATGACTTTCTTCTCTCTCATAAGCCCATGTACATTTATCCAACACTGTTCCCCTTTAGAACTTTTTTTTTTATCTGAATCCCTTTTTATCATGTATCTGTAATCATTTTCTGACCAGGAACACCTTTTTTTTTTTTTAATGTTAAGCAGACGTGGCTAGGACCAACTTTGTGGCCCTGCCTGTTGACTCTGTCCCGTCCAACATGGTGGAGGTATGTTCACTCACTCTGCTAGCTCACCACCCCAGCTCCAAGGATGCAGTGGATCTATGTGGCCATTAAGCAACTAGTAGCATGCTGCTCACAAACCCCATTCTAGTGCAGGACTTCCTGAAAGAGCTTGCGTCACTGTCTCTTAAAAAAGCTGCACACTTTTGCTGCTAATGCTGAGTCAGGAAACCTTGCCCTCCCTCCTTTTTTTGGTTTTTCAAGACAGGGTTTCTCTGAAGCTTTGGCCCCTGGCCTGGAGCTAGCTCTTGTAGACAAGGCTGGCCTCGAACTCACATAAATCCACCTGTCTCTGCCTCCTGGGTGCTGGAATTAAAGGCTTGTGCTACCACTGCCCGACTTGAAACCTTGTCTTAAAGGAACCTCTACTCACAGCCAGTAAACAGTTCCTATCTGAAAAATATGCAGCTGCCAAGAAGCTGTACTTGGCTCCTGTTTTTTGTAAGTCTAGAAGCCCTCTTTTTTTTTTCTTAAGCTTTTTTTTTTCTTCAGTCTTATTTGGATCCATGGCCCAGAAGGGGGCATCATTTTGTATTTGGGCAACTGCTCTTTCATTTCCTGGCTGTCCAGACCCAAATAATCATACAGAAAGTATATTAATTACAACATTGTTTGACTTATCAGCTCAGGCTCTACACACATGCACCATGGCTTGCATGGCTATGTACACAGACAAAATAATAACAGGTGAAAAGGATATAAAATATTAACAATGACTGGGATGGTTGGATTGAATGGTGGGTATATGTTTTATTTCTTTTTCTGCACTCCTTGGGCCCCCTCTTCATGATGGGGATAGATGATTGAGCAGAGAAAATCTTAAAGGATTTTAAGTGGGAAGACAGGTGGCTGCAAGTACTCCAGAGTCAGTGACACTTCTGAATTGCACTTTGCAGAGTACCATTCCTCTGTTAGTTTTGCTACATGGACTTTGCCATTAAGGGTGAGGGGACCATTTCATGTCCTTATTATAAGCAATCTCTTTAATCCTGAGAACAATTTAACATGATACTTTTTGGACTAGTGTGAAATCAAGATTTATCCTAAATAGATTCCATAGGGGTAGATTGCCCAGTAGTTGCTTTTTGAAGGCAGATCTGATACTACAGGTTGTTTTTCTGCTCTGAGCATTGGGACGTGACCATGAGTAATCAGCCTGCCAGTAAGGCTTATGGTGTAGCCTATCCCTCTCTATCACAGTATTAAAGCATCATTCTCCACATCAAACTCAACCCTTCTACGGTTTGAGTATGAAATGTCTCCTACAGACTCATGAGTTGAAATTCACATCAGCTGATGGTGCTGTTTTAGGAGGTTATGTCTGGGTGGAAGATTTAGAGCATGGGAGTAGGAATTAGGTATCATAGCCTCTTCCCAGATCTTTAGTTTCATCTCTGCTAAAGCTGTTTAATACTTTTAAAATAACTTAAAATCTCTTCTAGCACTATCCAAATTGAATGCTTTGTTGTTGTTTTGCTTCTGGCTGCAGCCTCCAAGTTAGTTCATAAGAGCTTCATCATTCTGAATGCTGAGCCAGCCTTTTCTGATGACTGTTCATGTATTGACAGGCCTGTTCTGCTTAGAAGCATAGGCATTCCCAACTTTAAGTCATGGCTGAACACCGTGCTTCTGTCAGTGGTCCTCAATGTAGAGCTCGCAACTCCTATTCGTGGTTGAGCTACCTTTCACAGGGTTGCCTGTGACCATCGTGAAACATGGACATTTACATTACAATTCATCAGAGTAGGAAAATTAGGGTTATTAAGTAGTAACAAAAATAGTTTTATGGGTGGCGGTCACTACAACATGAGAAACTATACTAAAGGGTCACAGCATCAGGAAGGTTGAGATCACTGCTCCATGTCCACATTGTATAATTAGTATAGATGATAATTATTTTGTAATATTAATGTAAGGAATCTAGTACAAACACTGTGATATAAACAGTACAGACCTATTTCATTAAATGCCTGTGGGTCAGAAGCCTGAGAATGATCTCACTGACCTGAAAGAAAACTGTCAGTGGACCCACATTAAGTGATGGAATGCCTAGAGGGGAATCTGGTGCTGTGCCTTTTCTGGAGGGCACCTGCTTTACTGGGCTCATGGCTTTGTTTCACATTCAAAGAGAGAAACAGAGCATTTGTCTGAATTTCTTCCTCAACCACATCTTTCTCTGACCAGTGTTAAGAATTCATGTGGTAAAATGGAACTCATCCAGATAATTCAGGACAGTCACCCCATCTCAAGAGTAGATTAGATGTGTTATTCTAAAGTCCCTTTTACTCGGTAATAGAATTTTTCAGCACATTCAGAGATGAGGATGCGACATCTTTGAGGGACCTTTGTTTTATCCCAGATGTCCTAGACAGAATGTCTAGACAGAGCAAGGATTAGACTCTCTAAACCATCTGTTTGTTTCTTGTGTTACTCAGGCTTTAACCCAAGGTCTTGTATACTGTAAGCAAACACTTTACCACTAATCTGCACTTGGTCCTTACAGTTGCTTTTTTATTGACTGCTTTTGGCTTTTTTTTTTAAGTTTCTCTGGTTCTGTAGTCCTGCCTTTGTTGCCAGAAGATGAGAGCAGTTATGGTATAGAAGAGTTAGGGGTAGGACCTTGAAGTCATTTTCATTGTATGTCTCTGAAAGTCAAACCATATCAGCAATTGAAGACATGTGCCCCCTACATTTGTTCTCAGGAAGGTTCATTATTTCCTATTATCCTCTTCAGCCTCATGTGATGGGCTGTTAGAGGCTGGTCCTCTGGTGTGGATATCTTACTTTTCTTTCTGGTCCCAGGCAGGTAAGGAACCCAGAAGAACTTTAAATCTTGAGTTGCCCCTGTCATTTATTTTTAGCTTAGACTAAAATATTCAGTTTAGTTAGATTTTAGGCTTCTAATATTCTTACTAAAACTGACAAGTTATATAGTTTCATTTTACCTCGTCTATTAGTCATTGCATATGCCAATAATCATACCTAAAATTCCTTGTAGATGTGACCCTTTCTGTAGACTTAACTTTAGGTGCATTGAGCCTAATTTCTAATGAATGTCACAGGCTCATTTTATCTTTAGCCAATTCTTTCTCATTAAATATTTATGAGTGACAAATTAATTATTCCTTGGATTTTAACAAAAAATAACTTTTCTTAGTCCTAGGCATAAATTTGAATGCATATTGCCTTTTTTGTTTTGGTTTGGTTTGTGTGTGTGTGTGTGTGTGTGTGTGTGTGTGTGTGTGTGTGTATGTGTGTGTGTGTGCAGCACCAAAACTTCTTGGTGTGGTCTTTCCAAGAAGGAAATGGGAATCAATTTCATCTTCATCTCTACATGTTTAACCCTCCTAATTCATTGCCTAAACATACCAGCTCATTTTACAGCATGTCTGGTGTCAAGTTGGAGCACATGACAATGCTGTATAACATTTTATCAATGCACATTAGAGTCCTTTCAGACCTGCTCACAGGTTACCAGCTCCTTGTTCTTACATGTCTTATATTTGATGTTTCATAAATGGTTGCATCATTACAGTATCCCTCTGATCTTTAGTACCAAATCATGAATCAGTTAAGTAGGTTCATACAGTATATACATTACTAAACTGAAGATGAATGCTAAAAGAAATCCCACACTAGCTCAATTGAGTATAATAAACGGTTATTTATTTAGGCGTAGACTCACAGATCACAATCCTCTGCTCAAATGGGGAACAGCAACTGAATCCCGTAGCAGGAAGATAGAATGAGTGTGAGCTTTACATCTGCATTTATAATAAAAGAGGACATGCCCAAGTGGGCAAGTAACTTATAGGATTTCCAACAGCACATCCTCCTTTTGTTTAAATAAGAGTTCTAAGTCTAATACAAAATATATACAATAAGAACAAATATTAGGTATAAAAATTAGAATTACAGCCAGCATAAACAATATCAAGCAAGAAACATGTGATAAATGTTTTAATAATTATCCTATCCTGATGAGTTTAAATCTTGTATAATAAATAACTTGGCCAAGTCATGAGAGGAAAGTAACTACAACAATCTAGTCTTCAACCTCATCGATGACCCAAGAAGGGGAATAATATTACTTGAGTAAGCAGAAAGTGCAATCAAGCAACTTCTAAAATGTGCAACAAATTACAGAGACAACTGGCTACCTGGACAATCAGCCAAAGTCTCATTTGCAATTTTGGAGCAACCAACTTTGACTAAAATCTAGAGTAATGGAGGCAGGAAATTTTTCAAAACTGTCTTACCCTTTCTTGGCAAGATTTGACAGTCTTTTTCTTGTATCCTGCTTGTCTTGTCTGGACATTGTGCATTTTGTCAGTGGTTGATGCATGGACAGTTCTTTGCTCAAAGGCCATTTTTGCCAAGAAGAAAACAAGGTCCAAGTGGAGTGTCTTCAGTGCTCAACATTTTCTTGGGAATAGATTGGTTCTGTCAAAAGCATTTGAAAGACCTAAGTTATTTTAATGCCATATTCTACATCCTTTGAAGTGGTTGAAGACTACCTATGTAGAATATAATCTCTATGTATCTAAACAACCTAATTAGTCTAAGTATGACAAATATGGATGACTATTGACCTATAATTTCTAATACCTATATAACTTAAAGACTAAGACTTCACATTAGAATATTAAACAATCTTTAAACAACTGTAAAACAAATGAGGATAATGACCTCAAAATGTAAACAATGTATAAGTATCTTGATCTGAGGTAGAAATGTATATTGCAATATGATAGATATATCCTAAAATTGGATCAATATACAAATTTAAGCAGAGGTAGAAGCATGCAGGCTTACAATATGACAAAATAACTTTGCCTAGGTATACAAATATTATAGATTAAAATATGAACATATTCAATATAATTTAAGTTTGTATCAATATATAAGAATCTTTACCAATGTAAATTACCTATAGATAATAGCTCACAAGTATTTACTCTATTACTCACTATTATTATTAGTGTGAGTAAGTTCACAGTAATCTATTATCCTATCCAATTTCCCACTTTTTTTTCAAAGAGATCCCTGAGCCTACACAATTTCACCACCAGCCCCCAACCCTATACAAATTATAATCAACCCCTAAATGATGTCCCTAATCCTGTGCAAACTTTGTTGTGAGAAGGGACGTCGTTTTCTAGAATTACTTCCAGATGCCATGGGGGTGATATTCTTTCTCTGGGATCCTGTGAAAGTAAAATGATGGTCAAGTTCCAAGATTACTGTCTGGTATAATTGCAAATAGTTTCTGAGTATTTGGTAAGGTTTTCCTGAGGTTCCTATTTGGAGTTTTGGCCAGAACATTGAAAAAAGTGTACCATTTCAGCTAACCAAGATGGAACCATCTTGAGCAGCTGGAACCAAGTTGTTACCCAAAACAGGTGTTATAGTAGTGCTATCAGCATCATGATGTCATATCAACGAGGTGGAGCTGTTGTTGTGGGGCCCCATCTTCTTCCTGGAAACTTCTAAGATTACTGCAGGAAAATTCATTTTTATTGTGGAAAATTTAAACATTATTTATACAGATATATATTCAATGAAGGGTATGATGGAGATAAAAATAGGTATGAAAAAAAGTAAATATTTTTCTAAATTCTTTCTTCTTTTTGTTTTATATCAGATTGCTCCTGACATGAGATAGAACTCTGAATTTTTACTTTAACAACAGGCTTGGATTTAGAGACAGAGTTGCTGTCCAACTCCAAAGCCAGCTTTGATTTTTAAGTGAGTCATGACTATTATTCTAGTTAATATTCAGTGATTCTTACCCTCAGATGACCTGTCCTCATAAGTGATAATTCTCTTTGTTTAGTGAGTCTATCTGGATAATTATCTTTTCCTCTTTAAGCATCTAGATGTCCAGGGTCTCTTGACTTTCTGAAGATGAGTATTTTCCCGTAAAGACAAGAACAAAACCCTGCCCCAACGCTTATGAGATTTTTTTTTAACCACCTGCTTGGTTGTCACCTCTGTGGATGAGCTATCATTTCTCTTTCTCAAGAGATTTCTGTTTTTCAAACCAAATCTTTCTTAATTTTGATAGTGTTCATAACTTTTTTTTTCCTGTTGAAACAAGAACAAAACCCCTTTCCAAATGTAACACATCTCCTGCCTTCCATTGTGAGGTCAACACATCCTTGAAGTACACCGAATTTTAACTCAGAAGACTTTTCTATTATCCAATGCCTTTCTGCTGCTGTTGTCCCTTTCTCATTACCATTTGGGCCTTTTAGACCAGTCCACTTGGTAGGTGTGGAGTTTGGATCCACGTTGGGCACCAGATGAAGATCGATGCTAAAAAAAAAAAATCCCATTTTAGCTCAGAATTGAATATAATAAATGGTTATTTATTTAGGGGTAGACTCACAGATCACAATCCTCTGCTCGAATGGGGAACAGAAGCCAAATCCTGCTGCTGGAAGAGAGAGCAAGCACGTGCTTTACGTGGACATTTATAGTATAAGAGGGCATGCCTAACTGGGCAGGTAACTTAAAGGCTATTGTCTATAAGATTTCCTACAGCAATAAATGACTCTTAATGTCTTAGAATAAAAATTAATATGGTTTACATGATGTGTATATTATATGTTGGCCACAAGATATCTTCTGTGTCCTTTGTGTTCTGGGTATCAAGCACAGAAAGTTTCTTTCTGAAATGTTGATAGTTGTGGTGAGGAGAAAAGAGCTTGGATAATTATGCTAAAAACTGGGTCACTTCCACTGAAACTTCACTGACCAATGTGAGGCCCACTATCAAGCAAGTAGAGAGAGTCTCCCTTGTGGGAGGAGAAGCTACTGCTATTGAGAAATGCTGCAATTTATCCCACTGCTGCCTGGATTAGTATCATAGCTCTTTATTCCAAATTAGTGAACCTTATATGTATGTAATACATGATTATATGATTTTTTTTTTTAGAATTTTGAACTTAACTAAAGACTTTCCCAGCAGAATTACTGTATAGAGATTGCTTGCAAGAGACTAAGTGGAACTTCCATTTTCCTTGATTGAGCTCCTTTGCATTAGTTCTGTAGGGCAGCAGATGAGATTCAGAATTCCCAGAAGGATTTGTCAACAATATACCTTTTACTTTCCGTTCATGGTAAAACTAAGCAACCATCAGCAAACAAAGTCCAGAGCACTCAAGTTTTCACTGACATTTTCTTTGCTTAAAGGCTTAAAGGAAATCTAGAGTGAAGTTTTGCATCTTCTCAGAAGAACAGGTAGAAAGGGGCTTCTGACACAGCAAACCTGTCTGAATGGAGATGTTCCACCTACAGTGATTGATAAAATAAAATGGAATAAGGTATCTTTCTTTTCTTCCATGGGGCATGAGAGACCCACACCCCACTCTGCAGAAGAGCTGTGTGGAGGAAAATGTACACTCACATTCTGATGATGTGATATACAAGTCACTTACTATCCCTGTCAATCATTCCCTCTTCATAGAGTTTACTCTCATTAAATATCAGTGAAACAACCTCAGCATCACCTCGAGAAACTGTTTTGCTTCTGACAAGGCAGAAAATCTGTTGCAAACTTCACTCAATTATTTTCCCTGAAAAAGTACCATAGCTTGAAAAGGCTACTGCTGGGGCCTTATTTATGTGTCTTTGAGTCTCCTAGGGTTGGGGGAGCAAAAGCAGGGGGCAATCTGACCTGCCTATTCATAGGTAAATATCGTGTCATTGGCCTTAGTAGGAGTTCTCCAAGCTCCACCTCTTTCTTCTTTCCTGAACCACTTATTACCATCTGTCAAATAGTGGCATCTTTGAGCTTTCCCTAAGAAAAACCTGGATAGCCTTAAGTCAGTGATACAGTTCTCTCTTAGACCCCAATTTGCTTAAGCGTGCAGTGTTTAAACCTGTGGATCACACCCCTTTGGGGATGAAAGGGGCCTTTCAAGGAGTGTCCTAAGACCATTGGAAAACATAGACATTTGTTATGATTCATAACAGTAGCAAAATTGCAGTTATAGTGTAGTAACAAAAGTAATTTTATGGCTGGGGGGGAGTCACCACAACATGAGGAACTGTATTAAAGGGTTTCAGCATTAGGAAGGTTCAGAACCACTGGCTTAAAAGTTATGAATGTATGTTGTAGCTTTTATACTATCCTTCCCAGGATATAAGTGAGATAAATGACCAGGGGTTACGCATGTATTTGTGTGTATGTGTGTGTGTACATGGTTGTGTGTATGTGTGTTACAAGGAGCTGAAAGTATTGATAAAACGTAGCATTAACATTGCTTAGAGTCTCTGGTCTTTAAGTACCTGCCTAACTGCCTCAGAATTCCTTGCGTGGGTCACATCCCTGGCCTCAGTAGCACTATGAACTCCACAGTGGAGTTCAGGACTGTGGAGAATGAGCTCACACATTTTGTGAGGTTTTCAGGATCCCGTGATGTCTCTCCTACTTGGTGAAGTGTAGTACTGAGGAATGAGTCTGGTGCAGTGGAGAGAGTAGACAAAGACGGGTGTAAAGACACAGGGCACCCAAAATGACCAGTGGGTAAAGCTTTAACCTATCTTTTGTGATTTCTCACAAATAATTTCTCAAATTTCTCTGGAGTTCCTTAGCTTTTTACTTTTTACTTTATTTTTTAAAACAATCCTTTTTTCATTTACATAGCAACCCCAGGTCCTTCTCCCTCCCATCCCACTTCTCCCGCCTTCTCCTCACTCCACTGCCATCTCTTCCTCAGAGAGGGTGAGGCCTCCCATGGGGAATCAACAGAGTCTGTCACATCACTTGAGGCAGGACCAAGGCCCTTCTCCCTGTATCTAGGTTGAACAAGATGCCCCTCCTTAAGGAATGGGATCCAAAACTCCAGTTTATGCATTAGGGATAAATACCGGTTTCATAGCCAGTGGCCCGACAAGCCACACAACTGTGTCCCACATTGAGAGGGCCTAGTTTGGGCCTATGCAGGTTCCCCAGCTGTCAGTGTAGAGTCAGAGAGCTCCCATTAGCTCATGGCAGCTGTTTCTATGGATTTTCCTATCACAGTCCTGACCCCTTGCTCATATTATCACTCTTCCCTCTCTATGACTGGACTCCAGGAACTCTGCTCAGTGCTTAGGCATGGATCTCTGCATCTGCAGTCATGTTACTGGACCAAGGTTCTATGGTGACAGTCAAGGCAGTCAGCAATCCACTTGCAGGGAAAGGGAAGTTAAGGTACCCTCTCTACCACTGCTCAGATTCCTAGCTGGGGTCATCTTTGTGGATCCCAGGGAATGTCTCTAGAGCCAGGTTTCTCGCTAACCCTATGATGGCTCCCTCTATCAAGATGTCTCCCTCCTTGCTCTCCCTCTGTATCCTTCCCCCAACCTGACCCCCCCAAATCTCTCATGTTCTCCTCCCTGCTCCCCTTTCCCCTGCCCACTCCCCTTCCACCCTTTCCCCTTCCTCACACTCCCAGTTTACTCAGAAGATCTTGTTCATTTTCCCTTCCCAGGGGGATCCTCCTTGTTTCCTGGCTTCTCTGAGGTTATAGACTGTAGGCTGATTCTCCTTTGCTTTATGTCTAGTATCCACTTTTGAGTACACACTGTGTTTATCTCACTGGGTCGGGGTATGTTCTTTTCTAGTTCCATCCATTATGTAACATACCTGGGTTAAGGATTTTTGTCATTACTAAGTGAGAGTCAGTGTAAAAGTAAATAAACTATAACTCCAGATGATGTAAAGAGGCAGGAGCAGGTTTCTCAAATGAGGGGAGCATGCCAAGTAGTCAATTGGAAGCAACTGGTGAAGCCCTGAGCCTCGCCTTGGAGCTTTGGGCCAGATGAAAAGACAGAAGGTGCCCAGTGCACTGGCTATCATTTGTCCTGAATGGATGCCGTTGACTGTCATTTGATTTAACACATGCAATAATTCAAAACACAAGAAAGGATGCTCCCCCAAATAACTGATTTCTTTTAAAGGAGTGTTTACTAGTTGTTTTCTACTAATACTACCATAACAACCGGCACTGATGATCTTCCTCCACTTCTACCACTTAGCAAATGTGTTGCCACTGATCCTCCTTCATATTGTCGATTTTATTCTGTGCATCACAAAGTCCTGGGTTATAGCAACATGATTGGTTCAATTAAACCTCAATTTTAACTTGGGCTTAAAGATGGCATCTCCTAACCTGGGCTATTTTGGTGACACACACCTTTAATTCTAGCACTGGGAAGGCAGAGGCAAGTGGATCTCTAGTTTGATATCAACCTAGTCTGTGTGGTGAGTTCCAAGTCAGTCAGAGCCACACAGGGAGGCTCTGTCTGAACAAACAAACCTCAACAAGCAAACAATTAATACATAAATAATGGCATTCTTTTTTATTTCTGTACAGCTTCTTTTAACCAGGAATACAAATTCATGGTTATTCTACTATTATCCTAAATGGACTATTTGCTTTCTTTTTATAACCTGGAATTTGTGGGGGAAAAATCAGTCTGGTGAGGAATTGCCCTTGAAGAATGGCCTTGAAGGTCAGCTTGCTGGTTGGGAAACAGGGCTTGTAGATGATGAGATAGATTCCTTGGAAATCAGAATGAATCACTCTATTGGAATGGAAACAGCACACCCTCTAGTTATCATTTCAGTAATGGGGCCATTCCTTTGTCTCTTATCTATCAGAGGAAAGTGCACCATGGTCAGATTCCATGAAGTATGAAGTCCAGTTGTCTTTAGAATAGCCTTTTATCTCCTTTCTGGGGAGGGATGTCTAAAAATTCATGCCCCATGCAGATTAGCTGGTGAGAGAAGTGTTGGTTTTCTGCCACTGCCTGAGCACATTATGGCGAAGTTAGCAGCTCAAAATAACACCCTTTGTTATGTAATGGTTTTGTGGGTCAGAAAGTGCAGCCCAGCAAGGGACAGCTGAAGTTTATTTAGCATCTTATCAGTCTAAGGAGGACTCTGGTCCCAGGTCATTTAGTTTGTTGGCTCAGTTCTGTACCTGGACCCTACATTGCCGACATCTCTCTTTTGTTGCCCCCTGTCAGTAATAGTTCCTAGAGGCTGCCCCATGTGTTTTGTTTTTTTTTTTACATTTTCCATATGATGCTCTAATAACAGTGGGTCCAGTCCCCTCCTGTGTGCCACATCTCTTAGGCTTTCTTTGACTAGCCTTCTCCGACTAAAAGCAGATATGCCTTCAGCTTTGCTCTCTCCTGCAGTCTAGATTGAACCAATTTGAGTTGGTTATCTACTAAAACCTGATTTTATCTACTATAACCCCGATTTTAGAGATTTATCTCTAATTATACCTGTAAAGTCCTTGACTGTGTAACCTAATTCTCAAGATTCCAGGAGTTTCCTTGCAGAAACATCCATTGAAAGACATCTCTTCTGCCTTAAAAATTTAAAAGGTATTTATGACTCCTTATCTATTCCAGAGCACAGAGTTGCCCTTAAAGGTACTTTTCTATTCTGAAGAAATGAAGTAAGTGGCTTTCATCTGATATAGCTGGAGTGTAATCCTTTAGAGGGACTGTTCTTGGCACTAAAATAACCCTAAATCAACGTGATTTGTATAGGTGCTTGCTTTTTGGATTCTGTCTTAACATGAGTAACCCCACATGGGGGCTTTTTAGTTAATAACTTCTTCATTAAACCTCACTTTACATATTATTTGAGACAATGACCAGGGAAGGAATTTAAAACAGATTTAAATGGTCGAAGAGATAGCTCAGTGGATAAAAGACTTGCCACGAATATGAAGACTGTCATTTTGTTCCCCGTAACTCAAATAAATCTTATAGGCATGGTAGCTACCTGTCCAGGGATCTGTGAGGCAAGCGGGCTAGCTAAACTAGCCAGAATTTGTGAGCTCGAGATACAGAGACTCTGTATGAAATAAAGCAAAACAATAAAATGAAGTAATTGAAGACACATGGTGTTATCTTCTCAGGCATGTGCATATAACACATACACACATGTGTGTCCATACATCTCTCTCTCTCTCTCTCTTTCTCTCTCTCTCTCTCTCTCTCTCTCTCTCTCTCTCACACACACACACACACACACACACACACACACACTCCTACCTATAAATAAAAACCAGAATTAAACCCTGAAGTACCCAAGTAGATTTGACTGCATTTCCTGATATTTGCATGGGAAAATGTAGATGAAGAATTATCTGTTGTCACCTAGCAAGCAAGGCTCTGTGTGCCTAGAAAGAGACCATTCCTGACACAGAAAATGTGTTATTCCTGATGGGGGATAACTTTTCTTTATATAGCAAAAGAATGGACCTAATATGCAAGGGGTCTCCTCCAGGAGAGGAAGTAAGTCAAATTCTGTAGGTAGCAATTTTTTCCACTATATCCATAGTAACACATTTCCCTCTGCCCAGCTCAGGTAAAGTCTTTAATTCTTTCTTTCTTGTTCAGTATCAATTTTCATTAAATTGAGATAAATTGAGAGAAATAAGTCAGACATGATAATTGTAACATCCTTATTCTTCAGACTGAGTTTTCCTTCAGCCATTTGCTGTTAATTAGGATTTCTGTCAGAAAGTAAACAGTGGCAGAGAGGTGGGCAGCAGTTAGATCAGAACGTAATTATAGTCCTATTGTAAGGTTTGGGGAAAGAGAAGGTGACAACCAGAATGACCAGAAAGAGTGGCGCTCTTGGGTCATCTTCAGGGTCTCAGCATCAAGAACTAAAGGTCTCCCTTACCAGTCTGTGAACATACTCTGTTCTCAAGGCCTGGACATAGAATTCAAACTGGGAATGCTGGAACCTTCCTTTAAGCATTCTTTCTCATTTTGCAAGGTAAAGAACCCATATGTAAGAAGGCTTGTCATGTGTGTACGGCCATATATTAAAAACACTAGGTAAACTGAGTCATCAGTGTCTAGAAAACTGACTCTGTTATCCTCACTGATATGTGTGGGAAATCTGCAGAATTTGTAACTGACTTACCATTGCAGTAGCCAATTCCCCTAAGAGCAGAATCAAAATCCATCCTGCATATGTCAATTTTACAGCTCATTTTTCTGGTGAAATGTGGAGCTGTGCAAGGGTGTGCTGGGTGGACGCACAGGGTGGAGAGGCCCTAACCAATTTCAGGCTGTTTTTATTACTGTGTTTCGATCCTTCCTTTCCTACTATTAAATCACCATCAGCTTTGAGGCTTTTGTCATGAAGGTCTCAGTTTCTCTTTGTTCAGGCCTTTTTTGTGTTCCTGGTGATGTAAAAACAGACCATACTCCTCTTGCATGAATTCCCATCTAAATAATTTCTCTTCATTTAAGAGTCCTTTTCCCTTTGAATTCAGCTAAGATTTAATGAGAAAAAAATGTCCATTTCTTTGCTTTCTCATTGTTAACTATGATTCTCACAGATGTCAGAGAGTGGTCTTATAGATTCTATCTGCCTTCAGTTAGGAATAATTTAGGAGTGGAATCCAAGCTCTCTTTCATTGCCTGACATTTTGCAAATGAAATCTGTGGCCTCTTGAACTTCATTATAACTTCATGAATATTGGAAAACTTCAAGACTTGGCTGAGGTTTGGAAACTCAGCCAGAAAGGTCCTAATAGTGTTATAACTTGTACTTCAGCAATGCTTCTTTCTTCTCTTGATTTGAAGCACCTGGCTTATTGTTTCTTCTCTCTCCAGTAGCAGGCATGTGAATTGTTAAGTGGAAGACGTACTATGTCCATTTTATAAGTAGGAGCCCAAAATGTCAATGAAGTGACATAAACTAACGAGGACCACATAATGTGTCTTTGTGCTCTGAATTTCTCCCTGAGAAAATTGCATTCACTACCCAGATGCCATTTATTTGCACTCTTTTATGCTAGCTGTGTATTCAATATCAACTTCTTATTCAACTGTCAAGCCCAGCTCCCATCCCCCCATACCCCTCATTCTTCATGAGCCTGCCCACATGACTTCTGCCAAGAAATTCTTCTTAATCCACCTCCCAGGATATGACTCTTGATCTTTGAAGTATGTGAGACTTCCAAAGAACTTTACATTATAAAAGCAGTAAATCCTTTTGTTTTTAAAGGGGAGTTCTCTGATGGTGCCCAGTAATCAGAATTTAATGAATGAATTTCAAAAAGACCAGTGGTGATAGTCATTGAGAAATTAAAAGAGGTTCTAAAATGTTATCGCATGTTTGGTAAACTAAAAATGGATCAATTTTTCAATGACAGGATTTGACTTGAGAGGGATGTTGGTAAAACATTCATTGAGCAAAGTAAACAAGAACCATAAACTAAATATGGAAATGGCAGAAATGTGAAGCCAGCTTTTTAGTTTCTGGGATAGCTGCCTGCACATGCCTTTGCTTTCTCATGGAACTTGAGGTCTGTGTGCTAAGGCAGATATCCAGATGCATTCCCTCCAGTGCCTCCTGCCAAGAAGTTCCTGTTTACAAGATATAACTTAGTGGTGTGCTTTGAAAAGTCAGAAACATTTTGTGCTTTCCTACAATATACAATAGGGATTAACAAAAAAGATACCTGTTTAAAATATTCTACTTCAATAACTATTATTATTATCAATTTCAAAGTAGTGAGGGAGTAATCCGGAGGATGAATATACTAGAAAAGAAAAAGAGGTTACTTTTAATAACAAAAAAGGCAAAAATCATTAATAATTGTCCATATATCAAATTGGCTGACAATATGCAAAACTTATAGTATCTAGTGTTTGTCAAGATGTGATAAAAGTGGGCATTCAGATATTCAGTTGATGAGAATAAGAGTGAAATTGTATTCCTAGAAGAAAAGTAACCAACAACAGCAAGCTTACCCATCCTGTCTGAATTTTGAATGTGGTTTAAGCCTAATCTCTGACCGATAGAAGGTGAGCTTTACCCTCACCATTCACCGCCTTCCTCGGAACCTGGTGTATCTAAGACATAAAGTACTGTGGCTGTAGGCATCTCTGGTGTAGTCACAGCAGCCAGGTCCACTTAGGAGACAGGGTCTGAAGACGAGTGTCAATAGTGTCATAAGATGTCGTGCTCTGTGCTGAAGATGATAGGGGTTCTCTTTCACCTACTGCTTAACACCGGAGACTCTCAGACCCACTATGTGGGTCTCAACACATAGTGGCCTTTGTTATTGTCAGCTTTATCTAAGCTGCTCATTTATCATCCATGTTCTACCCATATTTCCTGTGGCTGTGGTTTCATCTATGTTTTACTGTTAAGGAGCTTCTAATTCTGTCTCCTGTTTTCACTGTCTATAGTACCTATGTCTAATAAGAGTCTTTGGTCTCATCTCCTCCATGAGAGCTTTTGGGAGTCCACAGTGATTTTTTTTTTTTATTTTTAGAGTAGAACGGAACCTCCACTATTCCACCCTGTGTATGTACAAATAGCATTGAGTTAGACACGTGCAGTGTGCTTCATGACTCACTGAGTGAGCTGTTTTCAAAATGACAATGCAATCATTGTAGGACTAAATTCCTTTTTTCATATTAAATAATATCAATGAATGATCTGACATTGTCATTTTAATTTGATTCTAATAGCTATTAGGAATTTCTATTACTTCACATACTGATATATTTATTCCATTAGGACATGACCATGTGTGAGCCTTGGACAATTCTCTTCCAATTATACTCAGCCCATGAGCTTAAAATGGAATGTAAGCCTGCTTCTGCCTTTCCGGGATTTGAGGAATGTCCCTACTACTTAGACTGAAAGAATTGCCTGAACTTTTCCTTTTCATTTTCCCCCACTTTTATACAACTTTTTATTTCCACTCCTACAGACACGAAGAGCTCCTAATTTGACTAATACATTAACTAGACACTTCATTTTACATTATAGTTTTATTCAGCAATCTTAAATGATAGCTTATAGTAATCATATTAGGTTATTGGAATGTTATGAAATGTATTGTAGTCACGATCAGTAATAACCACACCCAGGTAGATCATCATCTCGTTCCTGAGCTGCCAGTCATGCTGTAGTAGAACAATTGAGATAATGTAGGAGGGGAACTATCTGAATAACTTGTACAACTACTCAGGCTTCACACATACACAGGTAGTGTCCACTCTGGTCTTGCAACGGTGCATTTTTCTGTTGCCATTAGGGTTAGATAAAAGGTTCAGGTTGATTTCTAGCCTCAAAATGACTCACAGAATATCTTTTTCTTTTGTGTCTAAGCTACTCTGAGCTGCTACTCCTGGCACCAGAATAGCACTAAGCTGTAGGAATCCAGGACAGTAGAAGCACATGCTCCACCACAATACACCTTGCATGTTGAACAGGCCTTTCCTCTTGAACTAATACAGCTTGAAAAAAGCTGCATGGTGTCCCAATTCTGAGAGCAGTTGCAAGTATGTGTGACTATTGTCATTCGCTCATAGGTAAGACAAAAGGAAAATTTGCAGCTTTCATTTTACAGTTCTGTGAGCTATCAGGGCAAAGCTGGGAGATCAATGCCTCAGTGAAAAGGCTTTTAATGTTTTTTCTATTGACTTTACCACTAGTAAACCCTGTCATCCTTGATCCATTTGCATTGTCATTCTGGCCATCCTTTTTTTCTGCTTTTCCTATTGCAAATGTTCCTGAGGATAGATAGAGTACACATGCCATGGTGCAAATTAGTTCTGTCAAGTCCTTATTGTTGACAGCTGAGGATACAAGTCATCTCTTTTGTTTGTAGTTATGTAAGAAATCAGGGAAGTGGAGCCAAAGCCTTTTCTCTAACCTCAGCCACAGTGTTCAGACAGGTCAGAGTGCCCCTCCTAATCAGGTTTCCCCTTCCTCTGTGAGGTCGCTTGAAGGAGGCTGCAAAGCATCAAATCCCCCAAAACTACAGTGCCTTGAATACATGCACACAGCTGTTTAAGTCAAGTCACATGAAGGAACATCTGCGCACGATTATAAAAGAGCTCCATTATCAGTCCATTTTACTTCTGGAACTAGGGTGATGAGCTCCTTACTGGTCTCTGTTATTTATTATTTCACACTCTTTTTGTTATTACTTTCCTTGGTTTCTTCCTTTTGAAATTTAATGGTCAGCTTTCTTTTTGTTTTCTTTTTCTCATTCAATAGTCAACTTTATTCAGGTCATCAGGTGATATATACTGTGAGGGTTAAGAAGAGTCACATGAGTAAAATGTATAATCACAGAAGTGACAAAAGCATGGTTTCCATGGAGGCGTATGAATAACAACAGCTGAAGGGAGCTCACTCCTCTCTGCTGTTTCCATTCCAGTCATGAAGCATGAGCAAGTGATGCCTGGGGAGCTCTTTGTGTTGCCCTAGAATCTTTGTGAAGAGTTTTCTTTTCATTTGGCCCCCAAATTATATTAACAGCCGGGTTGTATAAATGCCTAGAAGACTTGATTAGTTTGACTGTTAAGTTAGCCTCCTTTGGTACGTGTTCCTAGAACAGCAGGTGTCTTTGCGCTTTTCTAGTACATGGACAACTATGTTCAGAAGGAATACATATGGCAGAGTCTGGGAACTCCCACCAAACCTTGAAAGATGAGTTTATAAGCAACTTGTGGCTAGATTAGTCCCAGGTTCATAATCTCAGGAACACTGATTCTTCATGGTGAATTTCTTTTCAAATCATTCTTGTTATGTAAAGTTAACATTAACATTACACACAGCAATGAATAGTATTCATATTCAAGAGCCATGAAAATCATCCCATCTCTACAATCATAACATTTATGTGAAACAAGTCATGACATCCTCATACTGAGATAAAATGTATAGAAGGTCTCTTAAGTTTCAAGTGGTCTATAACATAGAACATCATTTTATACACCAACCACTTGATCACTATGGTGATAGATGTCATGTCATTCCACATATTGCCAAGTATAATCTTACTCTGTGTCTGCAAGAAGAACATGGCACTAGAATGGCCAGGTGTTATTATAGCAACTACTAGTAATGAGCTTTCAGACCTGGGGAAAGTTATTTGATCCAAGTCACCTCTGATTTTTCATCATTAATCACAGAAAATGAATACCACCTATTCCCTGTCTTGTGCTTCAACTACATATACCCCCCACCCAGGGCCTATGGCAATAGGATTGATGGCTTCTGGAGAGGGCCTATTGTCTTGGTTGTTCATATTTGTGCTTTTGCATTTGGATCCAGGCATATGGGTGTGTGGTATTTGAAGTGTTTCCTTGGCATAGATACCTGGTCTTGCCTTTATTGAGTCGGGTTCCCTTCTTTAGTTGTTTAGTAGCCCAGTACGGTGGTTGTGAGGTTGTGAGGTCACTGGTAGAGAGAGCTTAAGTGGATCACCTGGTGTCCTAAAGGAATATAGACAGGTTAGGAGGACAGGAGGACAGGGGCAGTGGGAAAGAATTGGAGGAACTCTGGATCTGTGTACTAAGAGGCTGAGTCCCTAAGGGGTGGAAATGGGTCAGAGAAGGGGCTCCTGTGGGCAGGCTTCAGCCAGACTAAGATTAAGGCATTTGGTGAGATTTGGGATGGAGAACAGGAAAGACAATAGAGGTCACCTACCTGAATCCCAGCCTAGTGTGGCCCCACTGGGGGGTCCCTGGTAGAGACAGGATGCAGCAGGGCTAGAAGGAAAAGCTGAAAGGGATTGTGGGGAAAGAACTGGGAGGGGGAGGGCTGAGTTTGCCAATGTCATTCTTTCCATTAAGTCTTGTGAGGTGAATTAGATAAGGTTTTTAACTGTTTAAGTCCCAGCCACAGAGCTTTTGAGAATGCTATCTTTTATTACCTAATGCTAGACTGAGATATGATGCTAATTCTTAGGCACTTAAGAAAACAGGTATTTTTTTTTAAAAACCTCTTTTAGAGAAAAGCTGCGAGGAAAGTGTGGTAGGCTCGTGGAGCACCCAGCCTCCCCTGTTGTTGCTGTCTTGTATTTCTGCCTGACATTATGAATAAATATTGATACATAATTTTAATTAAACTTGATACATAATTTTAATTAAACTTCAAGTCTTAGATTTTTGCCATTTTTTCCTTTGTTTTTCCCCCTCAAATTTGTATTCAAAATATTATAACCCATTTCCTTCCCTGTCTTTTTGAGTTCCATTAGGTTGTCACAGTCCTCAAATGTCCTTTTGTATAATGGCCTTCCTTGACAGTTTTTAGGAGTACCAGTTGGGTATTTAATAGAACATCCTTAAATTTGGACTTAGCTGATATATGTCTGGCAGTTCATGCACCACTCTGTGACTGGTAGAAGAAAAAGACACCTTCCCAAGAGTCTAATGCACACTGGGTTAGCATTGATCACGTGGGTCAGGTGTGATTACCCAGTCTCGCACTGTGAACTGAGGTTACCTTTAAAGCTTCTCCTAAGCTGTCACTTTAGGAAGCAGGTCACTGACTGCATGAACACCCGGGAGTGGAGGATCACATTGGGCCGTGTAAAAGACAAAGCAGCTACCCACATGATTTGCAATTATTTTGAATGGAAGAGTTGTATTTTCTCCTCCACTAAAATTTATTTCTCCCCTCTTATGCTTTATTTATATCGGTATGATTAATTATTTTATATTCCGGATCATAGTCCCATATGAAATTGTTGATTTAGTTGTTTCAATTGCTTTAGCTTTGGCTATTGGAAGTCTTTTACTTTACTTTATTGTGTAGTTTTGAGGATT
Source organism: Dicrostonyx torquatus (assembly GCA_028555095.1). Taxonomy (NCBI): domain Eukaryota; kingdom Metazoa; phylum Chordata; class Mammalia; order Rodentia; family Cricetidae; genus Dicrostonyx; species Dicrostonyx torquatus. The sequence continues at coordinate 1,122,180 of JAQHUG010000117.1, read as the reverse complement.
TTTCACTCTTTGGAGAACATAAATCCCTGGGCTCGCTGTGCATATTTACCATAGTTTCCATATTATTCTTTTAAAAATATTTAAAGGTTTATTTTTGTTTTATTTTACATGTATTTGTGTATTGTCTGCACATACATCTGTGATATATATATATATATGCCTGGTGCCTGGGGAAAAGAGAAGAGAATGGTGAATGTCATAGAGCTGGAGTTACGGATGATTGTGAAGCACGATGTGGGTACGGGGAACCAGAGGTCTTCTGGAAAAATAACCAGTGCTCCTAACGATGGAACCATCTCCCCTGTCCCATCTCTAAAACGTTGATTATCTTTTCCAAAGAGTGCTGACGTGTGTGTCTGTGTGTGTCCGTGTGTGTGTGTGTGTGTTTGTGTGTATTAGAAACCAAGACTTGAGTATTGAGTAGTTCTGAAATTTGGAGCGCTTTTTCTTTGGTTTTCATAACTAGGAAATGTATATATATATAAGAAGCCACGTATAGAACTCAGTGGTTGAGTGCCTGCTGGTGTCCTGTTTCAGTTCCCAGCACTCCTATCAGGTAGCCCACAATCAACTGCATCTTCAGTCTTTTGGCCTCTACATACACCTACACATAAGTATACACACATGCACAGACACAGAAACACACAGGTACATATGCATATAATTTCTGTGAGTTTGAGGCCAGCCTGGTCTACAAGAGCTAGTTCCAGGACAGGCTCTAAAACTACCGAGAAACCCTGTCTCCAAAATAAATAAATACATAAAAATTTTAATGAATTTAAAACCACATGTAGACATTTATATATATATATATATTCATTAGCTTTTATTAAATTCATGCTATTCTCATATCTCATAGTTTGTTTTCTGCCTTTCTGCAACCTCCGATTCCACCAGTGATACACACTGCTTATACCATCTGCCATTGATTTATTGTTTTGTTTAACCTTGTTATATGCATGGGCAGCTATTTCAGATTTGTTAATGCATGTCCCGTGAGAAGCAATTTCCTTCTACTAGAGTAGAATAATGCTTACACTCCTTTTCTGAGTATAATTTGTCAGATTTGGATCAGCCCTGTGACCTCTCAAGGTGATCCTTCTTAGTATAGAATTATATTTGGATTTCTTGCTTCTGTAAATATTCTCCTCACAGCCTGAGCCGAGTGGTTGGCCTATCCAAATGGATTTGCATGAAGTCTAGACCCTGCATGTGTTTTATTGATAGTTTCTGGCTAAGAGATCTTTGTCTATGTGTTCTTGACAATATTGATTTTAGAAGCTACTTTTTAAAATGTCTGTGACAGTTATCGACAAAATCTTACTAGCAATGAGTTTTTAGTGGGCCCTTGGGAATCCCAAATTTGATTTGTCCAAGAAACACTATTGGGAGACATCACAGAAAAGGGAACATGGCTTTCAAGAAATCCCAAGAGTTGTGACATGGGGACAAGGTGGTGTCATAGTTTGCCTAGACTGATAAATTCATTACAATATTCATGTAAATATCAGCACATAGTCTCCGGAGGCTCAGTCTGAAGTGAAAAATCATGGTATAACTTACTCCCAGATGCCACAGGCATGTAATAAACCACATGCCCTTGCTTAAATACCAAAATCTCTAGCAAATGGAAGTTTCCAGTGCTCTCATTTCACCCATCTGACTTACGGATTACAGGACTAAAACCCTAAGACTGTGTTACTATGTCCCAAATTATATTTTTATGTATGTGAATTGGTCAGTTTTTAAATGCTATATCATACTGGTCAAAAGCCCATCACCAAGTTGAATTTAGAACACCAATGCCATATAGAATTTATGCTTGTATTAGTATAATAAACATGACCCTGTATTGGTTACCAGAGCTGTTCTCTGGAGCCATAAAGAAAGCAGTCATCAGTTAGTAGAGTTCTCACCCACAGTACTTAAGATTCAGCCAAAGCTACTCTGCCCACTGTTTAAATCACTACAGTATAAGAGTGGGGCGACTCTTAAGGAACACCCTGCTGATAGGACGTCAAAGAAGAAGGTGGGATCACTAAACCATGGACTCCCATGCATAAAAGAAAACATCCTTCCTTTCACCCATAAAGACATAGAGGCAGTGCTACATGTATAGGCCTGCTTTTTTTGGTATGCAGGAGAGACCAAGAGAGAAATGGGCTTCAAATGGTTCCAGAACAGCAGGTGGTTGATGAAGGAGCTGGTTCCTGGTGTATTTTAACAACAGGCAGTCTTCCCACACTCAACAAAAGCTCCAGCTCTCTGTAATATATGCTGTCTCTACAATGAGCTGCCAAGTACTTCCTGAAAATCTGAAAAGATTTTACTCCAGGGGGTGTGGTTTGCAATTCGATGATGCTATTCTCTGCCCTAGCAATAATAAAAGCAAAGGCACAGCAAGCTGCCCTGTTTTCTCTCCTTAGAGAGGCACAGAGTCCCACAGTTCAGCTGAATACTACTTCAGTATCCTCAGGACACTTAAACACACCAGCAATTCTTACTTGTTATTCCCACACACCATAAGTTTTTGAAATATGAATTAACTAAACACAGCAGTGTTTTCAGGGAGCTGAGGCTTACCATATATTATCTTCAAATTGTAAGGAGCCTGCTATTTATGTACCGTATAATGGAGAAGTTTCTATCTTAACAATAGGCTGTGAAGACTACTTAGAAAAATGTCTGGTTGTTGCCATGGGAAGAACAGGTGGGATTAAGCAATAGGAATTCAACTAACAATAACAGTGATAGCATAGACTTGACTAAATGACCCTCCTTTTCTTCCCTCTGGTCCCACATAAAAATTCATTTGCAGTTTAATACAATGAATAGAAAATAAAGGGAAGGTCATATTTTTTCTGTGGTATTAACAGAGAGAATCCTTGTGGGATGCAAAAATGTGTCAGGAGAAACAAAGCATTTACAAGCCCTAGACTTGAACATAGACTAGGCATTTCTGAATCTTATCATAAATTCTCTTTGAGAAAGATATCTAGAAAATTTATATGCCTAAGCCTTCAAGCCATATTGAGGGTACTGTATACTTGGAAGTCGGTATTTTAAAAATGGCCTGATAAATCTTCCTTTAATAAATCTACTACTTAGCAATGCAATGGAATCTGAATGCCATCTTCTTTCACTTGACTCGTTAACCATAGAAAATAATCATCGACCTTCCTATTCCAATCTGAACGACACTGTATCAAATTGTGTATTGAACATATAACACTGTCAAAGACAATGAAACGGTGGAGAGACAAATGCCAAGACAATGAAAGATTCCCTGCTCACAGGGAGAAATGTATTTAGTGATAGTTCCCAGAATTCCCACTATAAGAAAGTAAAATATTGCCTATTGTATTTATCTTCTCGATCTGAAGTTAATGCCAAGGACCTAGATTTGAAAGAGTCAATGCTACCAGGCTTATAGGCATCCTGATGGGAACAAATTAATACGATGGCAAGTGCAGACGCCAGCAAGGTTGCTCTAACTGGAGCTACTATTTCAACATATTGTCTATATTGTGCAACTTAGAACATGTAAAGTAGGTCCATATTATTTTAAAAAATGCAGAACAAATACACATTAAAGTTGTTTGTAATTCTTTTGTTTTTCTATAAATACCATACTGTTTGTCATGCGGCCTCGTCAGTTACTGGACAGGGTTGCTGCAGGCATGCACGGTGCTAATTGGCAGGAAATAGCTGCACATGTACATGGTCCCTGTCCTTGTCAGTTATGGGTCATTGAACATTCAAGTGGGTATATCAGAGGGCTGGCTCACCAATGGACTTCTTTCCTAAATCTGCTTCCAAACAAGGAGACCTGGAACAGGCTGATTAAACATCAGTTTTATAGTCAATGTTAGTGAACATAGTACTTTTTTAAAGCTGTGTAAAGTTAAAATTAATAAGTAAATTCACCCAATCATGTTGATCTATCTATGCTGGAGAAGCCAGGCCTGGAATGGTTTATTCAAAGTCAAGACCCTGTCTCAAAGATAAACAGTGATAAACAAGTAAGTGTGGTTTATCAAGGTTCCAGGACACCAGGACTTCTATGCAAATGCCAATGATATATTTGCATGCTAACAGCAAACAGAACTTTAAAAATTAAAAATGTACCTATTGGAGCAGAATCTGAGAGTCAAATACTTGGGGCCTGCACTATCAAAAGGATGAAACATTGGCGGTAGATAGGAAGCAAGTCTTAAATACATGATTATCTTCTGAAAATGCCCTATGCTGATATCTTATAGCAGTTGCATAGGTATGCACATATGTGAAAATTCATTTACCTGCATAGTAAAAGCTTCTGCATTTTACTGTAGGTGAGTCTATTCACAATGAGAAAGCTTTGAGTTTTGTTTTATTTGAGTCAAGGCTTCATGATGTAACCTAATGTGGTCTAGTTGAGCCTTGAACACTCAGTAATTCTGTGTCAACCCCACAAGCTTTAGGGTTTTAGGTGTGAGCTACCATGTGTGGCTAAAAGTCTTGAAAAAATTAAGAAAAACTGACCCCCAAAAATGAAGTTAATAGGGACCTGTGTTAGTCACACACCTACCCTACCTACAAATGACTTTTATACATTGACCCTAGAGTTGGACAGAAAAACCTGCCCAGTCTCCAGGGCAACTTGAAAAATACAGCCCACAGTTTTATAATTTCTGCAGACCAGAGGACCAAATCATATGTTTGGGTGAAATGCCTGACTCCAACCAAAGAGACCCAGGAGGCCCCTTTCCTCATTCTGCCCTCAGGGTGAGTGGTTAGGAGAGATGAAAGAGCAAAGGTCATCAGGAAGAAGCACTAGGTGGAGGAAGGCAACTCTTTTCCATGCAGTTTGACTTCCCTGAGATTATGTCTTCTCCTGTAAGAGGAGAAAAATCTAATACAGATGAAGGTCTCCATCAACCACAATGACCAGTAATTGGAGCTGGAGGAGCAGCGTGGAGAGGTTAAAGAAAGACAGAACATCAGCAAGATTATCTAACCCAAGTGTGCTGTTTCAAGGTTAGGAAACTGAGACCAAGTTCCATGGCTTATTGGAAGTGTGCTGCTTACAGGCAGTGGGAGGGCTGCCGCTAGATAGGGCTGTGCAGGTGCCTAGTCCGAGTTCCTTTCATTATGCCATTGTGCTGGATAGCCAGCCTGAATATCAATGATGAACTGCTGGTTCTTTGCCCAAGCACCAGAGTGCCCTGATTTCAGAATGTTCAATGTGAATTCCCAAGCTCATGGAGGCCCGTGAGCCACAGACTCCAGGAGCAATTTATAGTGTTTGTTGTGCGTCTGCAGCAAGAACAGAATTACTATTTAGAGCTGAGGTAGCTATTTTCACAATCTTCAATGAAGCCGTCAGGCAGGTATTCTTTTGAAGGTAAATAAACACCGTCAACTTTAATTATTTGGTTCTACTTAGTATATTTTAAAAGGTGATGGTTTAATGACCCCCTAGTAGTCTACAACAATTAATGCACCGCAGAAAAAGAAACATGAAATCCCCTTCTCACAAATAACACTGAGACTGGTGTTATGAAAAGGCAGTAAATCCCAGGGAATGGAAATGCTTTTACCTTCCCACCAAATGACAATGTTGGTAATTTTCAATTATTAATTCACTGTTTCTGAAAAGGGGTATGTGATCTTTGGAGGACTTGGAAAACAAGCAAACAAATAAACACAAACACTACATAGAACACATAGTTACTTAGATAAATATAAGCAAATAGATAGATAGATAGATAGATAAGTAGTTAGACAAACAGATGATAGAGGTAAGTAGATAGATGATAGATATATAAATATATAGATAGATAAATAGAGATATATAAATAAATAGACAGAGATAAATAAATAGATAAGTAGATAGATAGATATAGACGGTTGACAGAGGTAAGTAGATAGATGGATGAATAGATAGATAGATAGATAGATAGATAGATAGATAGATAGATAGATAGATGGAGATAGATGCACATGACACATCTCTGCAATATGATCTGGGGCAGTTGTGACAAAGCAACTGTACAAACCAAATATTCACTCACTATAGTGGAGTCAATAGGGCTTGTAGCTGAAGAGAGAGTTTTCATTGATTGTAGCTGCCCCTTCCATGTGCAGAGCCAGTGGACTAGGAGAACAGAAAGATTTCTGTGCTATTAGGTTTACTGGGTGAGCAAGAATGACTTACCTTGCAAACATTGCTTAGAAACATTGTCAGGGTTGCTAGGTCTCTCTATGACAAATACTGGCAGGCTGTGCTTCTCTGTCATGATATGCTGTTGGTGGACCGAATGCCTGAATTTCTCACTAGTATGGCATCTGTGCACATGTGGAATGATCCAAGCAAGACACACTAACTTTGGCTTAGAAAGATTTTGGTACCCAGCACAACACCCTGCCTTCTGCCTCCTTTATCTGTCCTACTGAGCATTACTGAAAGAAGACAGACATTGGACCCGTATTACAGCCTGTTCTTTCTGTGTTCACCTATGAAATGAGAAGGTTAATGTCTATCTGGAAAATCTCATTTAATGAGTGTTGTTATAACATAAACTCAAAAGCTGTACCTATTATGCTATACTTGCCATAAAAACTAAATAAATATAAAATTAATCAAAATTAATGTGAGTAGTCTACTGACTATATATAGTACTTACATGTGTTCATATTTACCTATGTCCATACATAAATCTTACCCATATGTGATCACCAAATAGGTACAGTTGGAGGTCACAGCCTCTAGAACGTATGCCAGTTTCCCCAGCTTGCCTTCTTAGCACTTACATTCTGGGAACATTACGATCCCACTCACTTGCATTCTGAAAAGAAATGACCCATTTTGGATAAGTTACATGATCACCCTAAATAAGGATCAAAAGGACAGCATTGATTTCACAGATATCCAAGAATACATTTTGCCTTGGTGTTGATGAATGAAGTACCACTGGGCAGCCACTGGGTTAAGACAGGTTTTCCTGGTGATACCAACAGACCTCAGTGACCTTATTTCAAAGACTTGACAACTTTTCTAAGGTGTATCTGTACTTTTTGCCTGTTCCAATGCTGTGCCTTCATTCTGTGCGGTTTGATTTTTCAAATGACCTCTTGACCTATCTTACTCTTGGTTTCCTCTTGGAACATTTTCTTTCAGTCTGACAAATAGTACTTAAGCAAATTCCACTCCTCTAACATGGACCTCTCAAACATTTGGAAGATGGATTTGAGTTGATTCCATAAGTTGCACCTCACTCTTAGGGCTGACACTCAAGTATCTGTCTCAATTTTCAACTCCAACTAAATAGACCCTAAATAGACCATTCTCTAAAAATAGAACTCTAGGAATTTCTATGTCTATTCCAAGTTCAACACCAAGGTCAAAATACCTTACTGTTCTTTCTAGAGGCTCAATCTAGACTCTCTAAATGCCTCCAGCTAGCTCTTAGTCAGAGTGAATCTAAAGACCAAGTCCAGGCTCCCTAAAGTATGTTGGTGATATAGGCAAAGTTGATTTTGTTTTCCAAAAGTGTCAATTTATTCCACAAGGCCCAAATGGTCTCGAACTTTCTCACACATATCTGTGTTCTAAAATGGAGATTTCCAATGTGGAGTTCAGATCTAATGCTACAGTGGTTATAAAGCTAGTTGGAAGTTGGGCGAGCTTTACTCACCTGAAACAAGGGTAGGAATGATCTCAGAGCTTTCAAAATTCACAAGGAACAAAGCTTGTGATTCTCAAGTAAAAAGGATTAAATTTGATGTAGAGTATGACTTCTCCACCACAAAGCACTTTAGCAGAGTGTCTGCTGATTGACAAATGTGTTTTAAACATAATTCTTCTAACACTGGGTTTTCATGTCACTAGAGATGACAATATAAAGAGAGTCACAAAAACAAGCCATCAGAGGCTTGACATTGTACAAACAGAATTACCATGAATTACAGATCATCATAACAGATGCAAAAATGCTTTTCCTTATCACGAGATAGGGAAGTTTGCATATAAGGACATGCAGAAGAAAAGGGAAAAGAATTCTTTCCATTGTTCCTTGATAATTTACTTATATGAAAATTCTTTATTTTTACCTCAATGCTGCTTGCTCCATAACTCATAAAATATTAACTTAATGAAGAAGAGGGAATGGAAGAATGGAAAATGCTGTTTTCAGACAGAATATAGTACAGTCGGTCAAAGTGGGCTTTGCTTCTGCCAATGTCATGGTCCATTTTAGGGTCTGCAGCCCTGAACTATACCGATTATTGAGTAGTTGGACCTGATCTGCATTGGGCAATGAGTGTGCAGTCCTGATTTTCATTGAGCTTTCAATATGTAGCCCAATTTGCACTGAACAATGAGTATGTGGCCCTGATTTGATTCATGCTTGTGACCTTGGCAGTGATCTATTCTTCTTGTTACAGGCAATGAAAGCTTAGAAGAAAACTACGTGCAGGACAGTAAAATGGGGTTTGTCATCAATGCCATCTACGCCATGGCGCACGGGTTGCAGAACATGCACCATGCTCTGTGTCCCGGCCATGTGGGCCTGTGTGATGCCATGAAGCCCATTGATGGCAGGAAACTCCTGGATTTCCTCATCAAATCCTCCTTTGTTGGTGTCTCTGGAGAGGAGGTGTGGTTCGATGAGAAGGGGGATGCTCCCGGAAGGTAAAGAATCTCTATTCCCATGACCTCTGACCTGACAGTGGCAACTGGGGTTCCACGGTTTGAGAGTGTTGAAGATAAATTCACCTAGACAGACAGAAAATTAGATGAAACTAAGAACACACTGCTTTTGAAAAGGTCAAAATACTTCCTGCTTAACTCTAAGAATCCTTCACCCTGCTAGCTACCCTCACACCGAGAAATCACCTGGCCTTTCGTTTAGGATTCCTGAGATCTTCTGAAAGCATTACACTTGGATAGTAAGACCTTAGCAAGCACTGCCTACACTAGCCAGCACCATTCACATTGAGGGACACAGTGCTATTCTCCTCATGAAATATTAGGCACATTATGCCTGATTAATATTATGTGACAAGAACCAAACCACACATCCTTATCTTTCAGGCTGATGCATGTTTCTGTTCTGTTCATATGTCTCAAGAGAAGAAAGACTCAGGGGCTTGTGGACTGGATTTGGTTTGTAGTGGCTTTCCAAAAAACAATAATAAGCAAATATAAAATTATATATATACATACATCCATATATATATATATAATTATCCTTTGCATCATTTTACACACAATTTGTTCTGCAACATTTGTTTTGATATCTTCAGTGAGCTTATACATAGGTGGTACATAGTGAATGTGTTCTCTGTCGATGTTAGCTGTATTCATTCATACAGATTTTCCTAGGAAAGAGATAATAAGAATGACAGAGGAATTGAAATCTGTAGCAGGAAGGCCAAAGGCTCTGGGTCTATAGATGATGTTATGAACCCATCATACAGTCCCTGCTATCTTCCAGAGTGTGGTTTTATAGATTTAGAGATTCCTACGGAAACATGCTTTATGCTAAGGTGAAACATCAAATTATTTAAGTCTTATGAGAGATAATGAAAGAGTGTCAAAGTAAGCCTGTCACTGAATGTCAACAGAGAACAGGTAACAGAGGCAGTGTTTGCCTCTGGGGTTTGCAATCACCTGGCCACACCATGCTACTTTTTGTCTAACCCTCAAATTAGGCAAAATTGCTGGAAGATTTCTTTGTGTCACCACAGAAGTACCGTGAGAGACTTTACATGGAAGTGTCAAGCTCTACCTGTGGAGAATCTCCTGTGTGGGCTAACTGGAATCTCCCCATAAAAAATCCAACAGCTCAATGCAGGATAAGTGATATGCCTTTGTCAACATTTAAAATCATGTACTACAGGACTCCTTCCAAGATGCCAGTTCAATGGGGGCAGTTGATGGGAATGTGAGTGAGATAGTGCTGCAGGGTCCGGGAATGGGGGGCTCTAAGTACCTTAGGGAGCGGTATCGGGAGGAACATAAAGGGTTCAAGATCCAGACCAATCTAATCCCACTCTTTTAATCTTGAATCTGCTGAAAATGAGGCTTGGCAGAGGTTCAGGCTTGCACTTAAGCCCTCCTCAATGATCCCAAACAGCAATAATAATAATAGTAATAATAGCAACAGCTGATCTCCAAAACACCTGCGGAATTCACTTAGGGTTTAATTAGCACAGGACGGGAGAATTGTCACACTCAGTAATGCATATTTCCTTCCTCTATTTCTATATATTAGTCATCTAGATCATAAGAAAGCAACCAGCTTCGACGTCTTTCATCTTTAATTACTTGGTAAACTTCCTCCTGCATGAGGCTGGTCAACTTAATCAGTTCAATTCCTCCTCACATCACCTGCCTTGGGGATCTAGTTCCTGTCATAATATCACCTGCCTTTGGTCCCTCTGGTAATTATTTAGTTAATCATCACATAGCATAAAGTGAGTGCAGTAAGATTGTGTGTGGATCTGATTTACATAAGGATATCTCATAAAGTGAGTGCAGTAAGATT
>JAQHUG010000117.1:1062519-1091083 GCA_028555095.1 Dicrostonyx torquatus | reverse complement strand
AGAGAGAGAGAGAACTGCAGCATCCTGAGCCTTCGTGAACATCATGCCCCAACATCTGGTCTGAACTTCTTAGATACTGTGAGAAATTTGGAAAACCTAACACACTATCAGGATGAACATCAAGCCATACTGCTTCCAAAATCTTTGCCTAAGAAGCCTAGCTTCTTCTGGTCACTCATCCACATCAAGAGAAAATTACCTAAAATATACAAAATAAAAAGCATGTGTCCAGTCTATAAGACAGCCAGCCACAACTCTTGGTCCACCTCCATCTTCCCACAGCATTCTTGCAATAAATTTAAAGGATGGCAAAGCTTTGTCAGGGGAAAATATAAATTCAGTTTTTACTTTTAAAAGTAACTAATAAATGTTAGTATAAGTAAGGATAAAGTAATATTTTTGTTTTGTAGTGTTACAGGGTCTCACTATGTAGCTCTGAATGTCCTGGAACTTGCGCTATAGATCCAGCCATCCTCAGTCTCACAAAGATACACCTGCCTCTGTCTCCCAAGTGCTGGGATTAAAGGTGTGTGTTGTGTGTCACCATGCCTGTTTTAAATTCTTATTTCTAAAAATGCTACAAAAATAATGTAGTCGAATTATTGTATAAAAGTGTCACCAAAAGGCTTCCAAACTCAGGATAGAATGAGTTGACATCCACTCCTGATATCTTAGATCATGGGGCTTTCAAACCTTCCTCGGGTTCCTTTAGCAGGTAGGAGTTTGTTCAAGGTTGCTATGAAGACAAGTACTCACCTGAAACAGGAGCTAGTCTTGGGTGCCAAGCACCTTCCTAAGAGACTTCACGTACTGTGTATGCATTTTTTATATTGATTGTCATATTTTCCTTCCAATTCTTCCCTGATTTTAAGCAAAATAAGAGCTAAGATTGTAGTTTTCCCTGATGGCTCATGCCTGTATCCTCAGTATTTCAGTACCTGTAAGGCTGGATCGGGAGAATAGCCAAGAGAACAAAGCATACCTTGCTGTCTTGCAGGTCATCCGGAAAGGAGAAGTGAGCTGCTGCTGGATTTGCACGGCCTGCAAAGAGAACGAGTTTGTGCAGGATGAATTCACCTGCAGAGCCTGTGACCTGGGATGGTGGCCCAATGCAGACCTGACAGGTAGGAGCAGACTCACTTGTAAGCCTGGCGCCTGATTATTACCTTCTTTTGTTGTTGTTTTTGTTTGGTTTTTTGACACAGAGTTTCTCTGTCTAGCCTTGGCTGTCCTAGAACTCACTCTGTAGACCAGGCTGGACTCACACTCAGAGATCCATCTGCCTCTGCCTCCCATATGCTGGAATTAAAGGCATGCAACATCATATCCTCCTGATATTGCTCAGCAATTAGCTCCTGTTTTTTCAGTACTGCCTTTGGGGATAAACTCTGTGCCCCACAGCACATACAAACCTGTTGGAGTTTTCATGGCCTACATTGAAATAAAGTATATTTCCATCTGATTATGAGTGAGCTGATATGTGGCAGGATATTCTACTACAAAGATATTTTCTTTTCAAAATTTTACCGGAAGGCATTTCAAGCCCACTGAATTTTTATTTGCCACCATTTCTTGAGCATCTGCTGTGTGTCTAAGTTATGGCTTCAATCTCTAAAGATACAAAGGTAAATGAGCCACAGAACTAGCCCTTTTTTGGCATTTGTTTGCCTTCGTGTGTGTGTGTGTGTGTGTGTGTGTGCATATATGTTAGGTGTGTCCATTTTGCCATTGTCTTTTGGCTTTCCTTTTCATTCAGGCTTCCAGATATTGAAATGCTGAGATTACAGTTGTGAGCCACCAGACCTAGCTATCATCTTAACTTTTATTTTGCTTAAAATCTGTTAAGGAAAAAATGGAAGGAAAATATAACAATTAATAAAAAAAAAACCCTTATACACGAAGGTTCTTAGGCAAACAAGGAGACAAAAAGAATGCTGGCCAGTAGAGTGTGAGAGACTTGAAAGTCTGGGAACAAGAATACAGTGTTGAGAAGAGAGACTGGGCAGGATACTGATGGTGATGGCTGGTATTTGTCCCAGCCCTTGTCTGTGCCTAGACTTTGACTTTCCGCACAGGAGAACCACTGGAGAGTTTTGAGGTAGAGAATGACATCATGATGCCTAGTTGCAGTTAGGGGTTCTGATGGCAATGTGGAATGCAGACGAGACTGGAAATAGTCATGAGGCAGTGGCAACTTTGGGCTCAGTGAAGCTTTTCAAAGGTCATAGGCAAGAGCAGCTGCAGAGAGAAGGAAGGGTACTAATTGGATATAAGAAACTATTTGGGAGTAAAATTAAGGGAGCTGGGATGTACTGATAATGTACATATATGTGTTTACATATATTTATATATAAGTTAAATATAACTGTTAGTTATATTTAAATTAGAAATATAAGTTATATATAAGTTAAATATAACTGTTAGTTATATTTAAATTAGAAATATAAGTTATATATAAGTTAAATATAACTGTTAGTTATATTTAAATTAGAAATATAAGTTATATATAAGTTAAATATATCAATATATTAACACACACATATATATACATATATATTTTTCCAAAAAACAATGTTCATATACACAAATTTTATTTATCATAATCCCTGGTTATAAGCTTACAGGGGAGAAAAGTTTCAGAATAATACTGTATATAAATTTTAAATCTAGAGTCGTAGGACTATTGTTCTGTGAACAAATATAGGCTTCTTAGAGGAAGGAGAAGAAACCCCCAAGGTCAGTGAGCCTCTGATTCCAAGACTCCCCAGATGCCTTTGAAAGTTTTTAGAAAAGGTGATGATGATGCTGGTTGATTGCTTTTTGCTTTAATCTAAAGAAAACTATGAAAGTAAAGCACATGGTTTTCTCCAAATATAGTTTTAAAATGGTTAGATAAGTAGAACTAGGTCGCATAGCTAAAATTATACTTAAATGGCACAACCTTGTGAAATGTTAGCCTTGTTAGAGTTGAATCCAAATGAGGATCAATGTAAAATCACCTGGTAGAAAGACCCTTTTCAAAGAAAGCAAATTAGAAGGGAATATGGTATTTTTGTTAGATCGGCATATGGCGCTTTTTTCTTTTTCTTTTTCTTTTTCTTTTCTTCCTTCCTTTCTTCTTTCTTTTCTTTTCTTTTTTTTTTGAGACATGATTTTTTTTTTTTTTGCATAACAGCCCTGGCTGTCCTGAAACTCACTTTGTAGACAAGGCTGGCCTCCAACTCAGAGATCTGCCTGCCTCTGCCTCCCAAATGCTGGGATTAAAGGTGTGCACCAACATCATCTGGCTGGAATATGATATTTTTGAGGGTACAAACTGCATTAACCCACACTTACTCTTTTTTCTTATTCTTTAGCTAAAAGCTAGCTTGAAAGTTATCAGATATCTAAAAGTTATCTACACCCTACCACCTCCCCCTTCAGACTCTCATTCTCTACTTCTGGAGCGAGACCTAGTATGTTAGGACACAATAAATGTCCATGCTCATGCAGGCAACCTTAATTAAATGCAGTAAGTCACACACACAACACTACATCAAAGGAGGCAGCTGAGGAAGAAGAAAAGATGAAAGGAAATAAAAAGGAAATTAAGGACACTTTGATCAAAGAGACATGAGATTGTAAAAAAAATGGTTTTATAACTTTTATTTGTACTTATTTTTATGCTGTGTTTATTCTGGTGCCTTAAGCTTTTGTTTCTCCAGTGTCTTCCCAGATATCTTTTTCTTCTGTGCAGCCTCCGTTCCTGGCTTAGGAACAATGTGTCAGTGAGAATCATCTCCAAGTGGCAGGAGAGACTTCATGCATGGGTTAATCCACCACATACTCCTTACTTTCAGCAGCACATCCTGGGTACTTTCTGTACCTGGATATGTCCAATGAGTAGAGAACCTACATCCAAACTCCCGCTCAGCACTACTTTCAGCGTATTTAATCATGTGCAGCCGGAAGTCAGAGTAATTTTGAGGCACTGATCCTGTGTGCAACCCTGCTCTTTGGCCTGGGCATACTCACCAACTCTACGTAAAACAGATGGAGCAGGATACATGCTTCTTTAAAGGGACATCCTTCACGTATTTATTTTTTTAGATATGCATACCCTTGATGGCCTAGTTTCTCAGATGTCTTTAAAGTTAAGTGTGAATATTTGCTTTGAATGTCATTTTTTTTGGGCGTTCTGAGTCAAGACAGCACTGAGCCACTTTTATAGGTAGCTTACAAAAGGCTGACTGTTTACTAGAAAAGACTGAAGCTTGACTCTATCATTCATTTTGAGTAGAAATGACCCAAAGTGGATCAAAGCCCTACATATAAGATCTGTTATAATGAAACTTCTAGAAGAAAGCATGGGTAAAGAAACACTTGAACATGCTGGTTGGTACAGGCTAAGAATTTTGAAATCACTTCTCCAAAGCACTGACAATGAAAGCAGAAATGGACAAAGCAGACAATATCAATTTGAGAAGCTTATGTATATCATAAGAAGCAGTCAGGAAAGTGAAGAGAAAGCGCAAAGGGCAAGGGACTCCACCCACTTAGATGTAGACACCATACACATAAATCTTGAGTCTTTTCCTCTCACCAACCTAGGTCATAGCGTGGTTAATCCCTTGACAACTCTGAACCTCAATGTTATTACTTGTCAGATAAAAATAATTAAACTGCATCAGCGCCTTAAGAACTATTTTCTCTCCAACCCATCGAGAAACACCACCCTCATGCTCAGAGCCTGGTGCTATGGCCATGATAGCTGTGTTATACTCTGTGTCTGTTCAATTTAGAGAGTTAGAAGATCAATGCGGTTGTCAATAGTAAAGCTACCACATGAATCCATATGTCTCCCTGCTGGGCTCAACAGCTATGTTACCAGCCCCGAGGCCACATGCCCTGGATGGCTTACAAATGGTTTTCCAAACTTCTTTTGGGCTCAGGCCTCCCTGTCACTAACAAGTCTCTTGTTTTCTCCTCCTCCACAGCAGGTGCTTCCTGCTCAGCCTCTTTTCTCTTACAAGTAGGCCCCCACCAAGAGCCATGGTGTTTGAGAGCTGGATTTGACCTAGCGTCCATTCTCCTCTTTCAGCTATTGGAGTGAGATCTCAGCTGACTATGAGAATGAACTGTAGAAGCCTTTCCCAGGTTGTCCTTAGAAGTCAGCCATTCTGGAGAGACAAAGAGAGCTGCTTTTCTTCTTGGCACTCTTTTAAGCTTTCCCCACCCTTTCCTACTGTTCTATTTCCACGTAAAAAAGAGCATCTATTTAAACCTTAAAATGCATTTTAAAGGGCTGCCAAGATGCCTCAGAAGATTACGTTGATTGTTGCCAAACCTGCTAACCTGAGTTCGATTCCTGGGGCCTACGGAAAGGAAAGAAAAGACGTCTGCATGTTTTCTTCCGAACTTCACCTATACCTCATGACGTATATGAGTGTACACACACACAGACACACACATGCACAGACACACACATGCACACACACATACACACAAATATACACAGACAAACACAAAATGAAATTAAAACTTACATTTAAAAAGAAAAATCCCGTATGTTGTGATAATTGTTCTTTGAGATCAAATCACATTGTGCTTCTCTTGTAGAGCTCTGACGATGTAGCCCAGGCTGGCCTTCAAATGCCCTCCCACCTCAGCCTCCAGCGTGAGTCCTGGGATTATAGGGGTATAGCACTACACCAGTTGTCACAATGGAACCTAGTCACATATTTAATTCCTTGGATTCTCCTACTGTGAATGTATCATCTACTTATTGTCAAATGACTCCTCCTATTAATTAGGACTTCATCTTGACAAAGCATGGAAGAACTCTCCATGACCGTAAATCAGATGAACACCGGTACAATTGCTTTTCTAAGGATTGACTGTGTTAAACATGACCTGTAGTACGTATAAAGGTTACCTTAACATTCACATACATTGAGCCATGTAGCATCTCATGCTGCCTGTCTCTCCACAGTCAGCTACTTTTCCATTATTGGTACAGACTGTTTCGCAAATATCATCCTCACCATCTTCAGAACATACATCTCTCATCCTTATTTATACTCATGTGTTAATGACAGCCATTGTCTCAGCATTTCTATTAGCTTCGCGTGTGAGCAGAAAATTGGATTCCATTTGCCACTTACTTGGTGCCATGTCAAGCACAGAGCAAGGACACAGCACATGGCAATGTGTTTTGGTGTTGCCATGGTAGCAGTAGTTGTGAAAAGAAAAACCCCACTGGTAGAGAATACCAAAAATCAGTAGAAATATTTAGGAGAGTACAGGCAGTGTCTTTTAGTGGGTGTTTTGTTTTGATGGGTATTTTTTTTTATTATAAAATGTCTGTTAAAATGAAAAGTGGTTTTCTCTGAGAAATGATTATTGTTGCTGAAGATAAAGTGTGTAAAATGTATTGATATCACCCTTGGAGGTAACTATTGTCTACATACATTCTCATTAATGAAAATGAATATTTATAAGTGATTTAAATTCTCATAGCATGTTTTTTTCTGGACCTGAGAAGACACTGATGACTTCTCAGAGGAAGTGCATTTGCAAGCTATTGGACTTTTTGTATTTTCTCCTGGGGTATGTACATTTCAATTCTGCACATAAATTTCATGCTTCAATTCTTATGATTCATAAACATGATTCTTTCCCATGATGATATAGGTCTTGACAGTGATTTAATAATTCATGGACCAATTTAAAGTGAAG
Source organism: Dicrostonyx torquatus (assembly GCA_028555095.1). NCBI lineage: Eukaryota > Metazoa > Chordata > Mammalia > Rodentia > Cricetidae > Dicrostonyx > Dicrostonyx torquatus. The sequence goes on along the minus strand of JAQHUG010000117.1, from coordinate 1,084,366 downwards.
CAATAATGTTTATTTGTTCTAAAATGTCTAGTAGTTTATGGACTCCTCAAAGACACAGCCTATACTAAATATGTTATTTAAAAGCAGAAAAATTAACTAGCTTTAGTTATTGTCTCTATTTTGCCAATCACCATGACCTCCTTACTTAATATCCATCTATTTATTCCATTCTCTAAGATTCTGAAAAACTGAAGCAATCATATAAGAAGCATCACATGAGACTAGGTCTGTAAACAGAAAACTAAATCTCACAGACATGACCCTGTGCACAGTGTCTTATCAACACTGGGCAAAAAGCAATGTTTGTTCCTTGGAGGAAAAAAAGCTTTCTTAAAATGAATGTTTAAGCTGTACCATGAATTATAAGTAGAAATTCACTTTGTAGGTAGCTGATATTACAGAAATATATTGAGGAAAGCATTTTGGTAATGTTATCATTAAATAGTGTTATAAATGTTATGAATTCCCCTAAGATAATTAGGGTAAAATAATTATCACTTCTATTTCTTAATCCACATTAAGCATGACTTGACCTACTTAGAAAGAAATATGATTTTACATTTTAGCCTCCTCATGCATCTGGATATTAAAAACTATGAAATATCTGGTTCACAGATGAGAAATAGCCTCTAGTTCTTGGATTAGAGTTATTACCACTTGCCTGAGCTTGCTGGGTAATCTGTAGCCTGCTTGAAGGTTAACTTGTGTAATGCCTCCAGTTCTCTGAATGACTGGCCATGGACATTTGCCAAGCTGCCCTGTTTTCATTGCTCTGTATGCTGTCCAAAGTGGGGGCCAGGTATGTGTGGGTCACTATTCGTCATACATTATGGGAGAGAGTCCATCTTCCAGCCTTGAGATGCTCTCACCCAGGATTTTCATAACTTTTACACCTCAAAATAGGAGCATAATCTCACTAACATGACATGTGTGACTGACTTAGACATTAGAGTCAATTTCCTCAAGATGGCAAATCTAATGCTTCTCAAATTTAAGATGGCTGAAGCAGGGGAAAGTAAAGGGGGGAAATGCCAGTCTTTAGGTACCCTATTCAAGGCATCGGTTATTGCTAATCTCCAGGTGACTAGGGCTTAGGTGGGTCTGACTGACTTCCTCATATGTAATGAGTCCAGCATCTTCCTGGTAGGAAAACTGATCACTGTGGAATGGCAAGCCTGTGCTTGGGTTTTTGTTAGGATAAACTGCCCCTGTTACTGCACAAGAATGCCTGGTCTTCTCCTAGGACAAAGACAATTTCCTTTAATTATATATGGCGTACTATTCAGGACAGTTGCTTTGCCTCTTTTGGAGATGCCTCTATTTGTCTTTGACTTTTGACAATGCTATAAAAGCTGGGATTTTTAAGATGCAAACTTTGAAATTTCCCTGGCGACAGCCAATGAAACCCATTAGGATGGGCTGGCTGATATTTCTGCCTTGAGCTGTCTCAAAGCTGGCGTTCATCAGACAGATCTCAGAAGTGCACACTCTGACGGAACGTATCTATTGATGAATAAGAGCTTGCACCTGGATCTCTCTTGATGCGGTGGTGCTGACATGCCGTCTGTCTTTTGCTGCAGTATGCATTTTGCTTTTAAATGAAAACATGACATGAATGTGTTTTGTGAGCTTCTGAATTTTCACAAATATGTGAACTCAGGCCATCTTTGCTTGCCCAAGGGAAATGTTAGAAAAGCGAATGTGACTTGCCTGTGTGTCATTTCTCAAATGACCCAAACCAACAGAATTTCTGGCTATCTTTAAGTTATTGAATTAGAAATGCCAGCTGACTAGAAAAGTCTTAGTAACAGACTCCTATTACTGGCAAGAGAAAAGTAAAGATGGACTCTATTTGCATAACTTCAAATTAATAAGGAAAACTATATATGAATAAGTAGAACATACAGAATATGACATGCACAAAAATCTTTAGAAATTATATTGAATTTGTTCTTTGATAGTTTCATACATGTATATAATGCAGTCCAGTGACCTTAACCCTCTCTCATCTCCTTTCTGGCCCTGTTCACCCTCCTATAAATCCCCTTCTCACATTTTCTTTTGTTTGTTTGCTTGTTTTGTGATCCACTGACCTTAACCAGAGCTATGCGTGTGGTTATGGGTTTGGAACTGTTCACCTGGAGCCTGGTTGGGCTCATACTGGGTTTCCAGGTTAGACCATGATTTTCCCATTACCAGTAGCCAAGATGTCAGCAGAGAAGCTAGACCCCATGAGCTTCATCTCCCATGATGAACTGCTGAAAAGGTCAGTCTTGTTCAGGCCCACTGCAGGTAGCCACTGCTAGTTAGTGGTCACATATGCAGTAGCTCCATCAGGGCCTCAAAGAGGGCATTTCACAGCTCTTCTCTATATTTTTTTGAATCTACCACATTCACCAAACCTTAGTGGGGTGGCATAAAAGTATCATCTAGGGTGATACTCCAAGTGTCACTCATTCTCAGCACCTTGAGCAATCTCGAGTCTTTTCCTTCACAGCTGTCAGCACTGAGAAATATTTAGATATTTAGATGGTGGTTTGACACTACGTCAGGTTAGCTAGACAGTAATTTACATGATTCCTTCTAGAGACTTTGCCTTCCCCAGCCATTGTTTTTGACTGTATTATAGTATCAGACATAGATTATTTACTACGGAGCTTGTCTCAGATCCAATCAGGGAGCAGTTGGTTACCCCCTAACAGTGGTACCACTTTTGATAACCTTGCAACATAGTTTGCTCTGAGATTTGGGTTTAGAAACTTAACAAAATGGACATTTTGCTTCTAGACTTTCTATAGCTGTGTTTTTAAAATTTACTAATCAGTTAAGTATGTTAAGATTCCTTTTTATTTTCCAGAGGGTTAAAAATGATGAAGGCAGTGTCATTGAAGTGTAAATTTATGAGTAAGCATTGTGATAAACGTTTCCTCAAACCATTGAATCATAAATCAGAATGTTCTAGCTAAGAAATATGAAAAGTTAATCATATTTTATCGTTGTAAGGATTTTATCATATTAACAAGAGATACTGTATCAATCAGGCTTTCTTTTGGGCTACCAACAAGTTCCCAAATCGTGAAACAGAAACTTATTATTAGTTATGAATGCTCGACCTTATCTTATGCTTGTCCCACTAACTCTTTTAACTTAATTTAACCTGTTTCTCTTCATCTATGTTTTACCTCAGTGATTTTTGCCATTCTTTTATTCTGTATGTCCTACTCTGTGTCTGTCTATGTGGTTTCTGTCTGTATGTCTGTCTGGCCCCAGATGTCTCCCTCTCTCCCTTGCTTTCTTTTCTCTCCCTCTCTTGAGCCTAGATTCCTCCTCCTACTTATTCTCTCTGCCCACCAGTCCCATCTATCCCTCTGCTGCCTAACTATTTGCTGCTTAGGTATTTATTAGACCAATCAGGTGCCTTAGTAGCACACCTTTATGTAATTAAACAAATACAACAAAAACAAATGTAATGTATCTTTGCCTAGTTAAAGTAACATCCCACAACAGAAATAATCTTTTCTGAAAAACACATAATTTAAGCTAATTCATATTTGTAAATGATAGAAGGGGCAGCTGTGTGTATGCAATCCCTTAGAAACTCTCAAAGGATTTTGTTTTAATTTCAGTGCCCAGTTTTCACGATTTTCAGATTAATGCAAATTATAAATTAAGCATGAACTAGCTACATCTCTACTATGTTGGAAATAGGATTACATTTTAATCTTGTGGCCAGTTTGTTTCTCCTAATAAATAATTTCATTTCTTTATGAGGAGTTAATATCAGATTCACAATGCAGCCCATACGGTGCTGCTAGATAGCCTTCATGTAATCTCCAGGATTATCACTGTGAATCTTATGTAATAATTATGGGATTTCTTTTAAAAAAAAATGTAGTCTTACTCATTTTTTGTGTGTCTGTGATTGAATCCTTAAACTCTTCTGTGGATTCATGGGTTTCCTATTATGAAAAAAATGATTTTGTATGATGTGAGATTTTTGGTAAGGACTTTTTAATCAGACTATTCTTTGACATCAAATGATTATTTATGAAAAAGTATCTTTCTAACATACTTTGTAGTGCTCATGTTTTCATAATATTTTCTTTAATGAACCAAATTTTATGACAGTCATTTTTGGAAACATTAAGAAATCAAACAACTGATATTACTGTTTATTTTTAGAGACTACTGAAGGATTGAAAAATACATGTTTCTGGTGCTGGATGTAGCTAAAGGTAGAGCACTTGACTGGGATGCAAGAGACTTAGATTTGATCCTTAGTACTATCTCAAATAGTTTCTACAAATGATGACTAAGAATAAAAGAATTATTCTGAAATTATACCAGCCATTAATAGATATTATTACTCATTTTTATTTTAGCATCTCTGTCAACCACAGATGATGCCAAATTTAAGTTACTACAATAATTATATTGAGACACAATGTTTATAATATGGGCCAGACTTCTTATTGTTTATCAATCCTAGAAGATTTCCTTTTTATTTTTAATATACGTAGGCAACAAGTCAAGGTCTAGTACTTAAAATTTCTGTTGTGAGTAGGAATGCTTCTTGAGGTAAACATAATCCTGAGATTCTGCTTCATGTCTTAAAATTTTTAAAGTTACTCAGTTGTGAATATCAGAGGGCATAAAATTGGAAGTAAGAATAGCAATAATTTATAATTGTTAATTAAGTAGCAGAAAATGATGGATGGTTTTTGATAGTAACAGGAATTTAATATGTATGGGCACATTAAATTTCATGATACAGCACAAAGCCTAAAATGTTTTGACTAATTTGGTTCATGACTATGATTGCATTAAGACAAGGGTTTAAATGTTGGTTGTTGAATTAAGGAACTGGGCTTAGTGTGTGAGTTAACTGTCTCTTGTTATATAACACATCAATCTAGTAGCTTAAAGCAGCATCTTCAAGTCTAGGGCAGTTCTGAATTGACCATATTCAGGAACTACAGTTTATCTTAGCTGAAAACTGATCTCATCTGCTAAATTTTTAGGGCTTTGCCCAAGATAATAAAGAGATTATTTTACAAATAATCTCACACTATTAGTTATGTGTTTGGACATCTGAATGACTTTATTAATCCAAGGTATTTAATGTTTCATTTAGTTGAAATAGTTTAGAGAACCACTTCTTTTAGAAGTTTGAAGAAAGAACTCATGAGTGGTGGAGGCTCTCACGAGTAAAGTCATTAGATTGGAAGGAACTGGGATATTTTTTCTTCGTGATTTTTAGACATTTACTTTCTTAAGTTACAGATGTGAACTACCACATATGACACTTCTGTTAGTTACTAGCTTAAAAGTTTCTAAGCTTTAGAACCCGGGGCTGGATTAGATCATGTTTTCTCCCACATACATGTCTCCATCTGGTCTTGATAAATCAACTTCCTTATAATTCAGAGAAAAAAAAGTCAAGCACAAGATTCTCCACTCAAAAAGCACATGCAATAAGACTGTAAATGTAAATAAATAATAGCAAAAGCAATGAACATAACAGATATGTAGAACATTATTTTATAAATTATGTAACTGTATAGCAGTTTTTGTAGACTCTTTTATAATTTTTATTTTATGTGCATTGTGTTTTGCCCATATATACTTTGTGTGTGTGTGGTGTGTATGTCAGATCTCCTAGAACTAGAGGTACACACAGTTGTGAGCTGCCACATGGATGCTGAGAATTGAACCTGGATCCTCTGGAAGAGCAGTCTATGCTCTTAACAACTAACCATCTCTCAAGCCTTGTTTGTTGACTCTTTAAGAACCTTTATGTCTAATTACAAAAATGGTGTGCTCTAAAACCAAATTTTGAAACACTTAATATAAAATCAGGTATACTTGCTTTATTTGAACACTAAGTTTAGATTTTCTACAAAGACACACAAATAATGTATTCTAGGAATATGAAATAAAGACAACAACAAAATCTTAGAAGAAAAGTTTCCTACTTAGAACAGAATTGGGTCTGCCTCACATGTAGTATGTGAGAATGGCAGCTTGAGCCTTTGAGCTGGTCCTTTGAGTTTAAGAAATCTGATGAACCTAAGGCATAGAAGGGACTCAGTGAGTGAACTTATGGGTCACAGGACCTCCAATATTTGGCAAATGAAGATCTTTGAAATGATCTTGATGAAATTTCTAGAAACAGGAGCAATGGAAAGACCAAAAATAGACAACCATCTTTGTCTAGCAATTCTACCTCTTGCATCCCACATTCTTTGGGAAAAAAAGCAAAAGGCAAAGACATTTCATCGTAGCTAGTATACTGTTAGCTCTATGATGGTTGTAGGTGTCAGTTCTATGGGACTACCGTGGCTATATATCATAAACAGATACAGGAATTTTCCTCATTATTTTTTAAACAATATAGCACAATAACTACTTACATAGCATTTATATTGCATTTTGGTATTATAAGTAATCTAGACATGATTTAAAGCACATGTGGGAGTCTGCAGGTTACATACAAATATTATGCCATCCTCAGGAAGGTACTAGCATCTCCATGTATTTAGTACCACTGGCAGGTACTAGGACCAAATAGTTCTATGCAAATGTCATCTCAGATAAGTGACTTGAACATTATTTATGCTTTGGTATTAGTTTGGGAAAGAAGCCAACTATATGTGAATTAGCGGAACGAAAAGACAGAAAGAGCACAAAAGCTAAATTTCCTGCTGACTACATACTACAAGAGGTGGCTACCCCTGAGGGATAAATTTCCCCTGAGCAGATGCCATAACATGTTCTGTGAGCTCTTATCAAGTGTGCAGTTTAGGGACTGATGAATTTCCAGAGCATAGTCTGGTTGACATCTATTGAAGTAGGAATTTGTGTGAGACTGTGGTTGATTGATTGACACTCCTGTGTTGATGTGAGAATTTCCCAGATCATCAGAAGTAAAGGCTGTCACTCCATGGACAAAATCATGTCCATTGAGGTGGGTTGGTGCTGAAGGACTGAACAGAGGTAAAACTGATTTTTCTGGTCTCTTGGGAGTTCCCCTTCTAAGGCTATAGAACAGAGACACTCTCTCTCTCTCTCTCTCTCTCTCTCTCTCTCTCTCTCTCTCTCTCCCTCATCATTAAACTAATTCTAGTATCACAGTTTGGGAAAATACTGGTCTAGACCAAACATCATGGATTCTTGAAAAGGAAAGGTCTCCTGAGCAATTCCTTAGAAATACATGCCCACAGAGATGAATGGGGAGAGATTTTATTCTTTGGCATGTCTGTTGGGGACTATGAATGCAAAGGTCCAACTGACAGACTTGGAGAACACATGGGAGTTTAAGTAATACAAAAAGGTGTGGTAAACAAGAGAATGTGAGTTTTTCTACAGCATTTAAATTATAATACATACTCACATACACATATACATGCATATATAATACAATGCTAGCTAAAATTTGTCTATGAGTCTTTTGTGCTTTGTACAAGGGTTGCATAACATAAAAATAATTCTTAGTTTATTTCTTATTAGCATTTTCCATTTGGTTATCCTCATGTTATTTTTACTTCCTTTCTTTTTTTGAAAAAGAAAAATGTAGAATTAAACTTCACCAGGGTGGTGACAATCACTTATAACACTGGAGCTGAAGGAAAAGATGCTTTGTAAGTTGAAGGAAGTCACATCAGACTGTAATGAGATTAAGTTTGGAGATATGGTTATCCAGGGAAGGCAATAAAGTATCTCCAAGTAACATGGAGGCATACCAGCACATACGATGAATTATGTGACTGGTTATGCCTCCAGTAACTGGCAGGCACCAGTGAAATTGCTCAAGAGAGATCTGAGACTCAGATTAAAATCATTTTTTCTCCTTGCAGGCTGTGAGCCCATTCCTGTCCGTTACCTTGAGTGGAGTGACATCGAATCTATCATAGCCATAGCCTTCTCTTGCCTGGGCATCCTCGTGACTCTGTTTGTCACCCTCATCTTTGTGCTGTACCGGGACACACCTGTGGTCAAGTCCTCCAGCAGAGAGCTCTGCTATATCATTCTGGCTGGCATCTTCCTTGGCTATGTGTGCCCTTTCACCCTTATCGCCAAACCTACCACCACATCCTGCTACCTCCAGCGCCTCCTGGTCGGCCTCTCTTCAGCCATGTGCTACTCTGCTTTAGTGACCAAAACCAATCGTATTGCACGCATCTTGGCCGGCAGCAAGAAGAAGATCTGTACCCGGAAGCCTAGGTTCATGAGCGCTTGGGCACAGGTGATCATTGCCTCCATCCTGATTAGTGTCCAGCTGACCCTAGTGGTGACCCTGATCATTATGGAGCCTCCCATGCCCATTTTGTCCTACCCAAGTATCAAGGAAGTCTACCTTATCTGCAATACCAGCAACCTGGGTGTAGTGGCCCCTGTGGGCTACAATGGACTCCTCATCATGAGCTGTACCTACTATGCCTTCAAGACCCGGAACGTGCCAGCCAACTTCAATGAGGCTAAATACATCGCCTTCACCATGTACACTACCTGCATCATCTGGCTGGCTTTCGTGCCCATTTACTTTGGGAGCAACTACAAGATCATCACAACTTGCTTCGCTGTGAGCCTCAGTGTGACGGTGGCCCTGGGGTGCATGTTCACTCCTAAGATGTACATCATTATTGCCAAGCCCGAGAGGAATGTCCGCAGTGCCTTCACCACCTCTGACGTAGTACGCATGCACGTTGGTGATGGCAAGCTGCCGTGCCGCTCCAACACCTTCCTCAACATTTTCCGGAGAAAGAAGCCAGGGGCAGGAAATGCCAAGTGAGTTGTCCGATCTGGGGTTCTCTGTCTCTCTCTCTCTGTCGTCCTCTCTCACCCTCCCGTCCTGCCTCATTCCTTCTCTTAACCTCTCTCTGTCTAAACTGCTTATTGGTTTCCTTCACTTTCTCAAAGCTTTTCAAATCTCACTGTTGGAGTAGGGCTATAAACTTAAAAGTGCTCGTTGGTTTTCATTGCTTAGAAACAGCAAGAGTCATGGAGCAGTGCTGACCGAAATGTGTCGGTTTTTATCATTTCGTTTTTCTAGAGGCTCAAGCTACAGTTATGTCAAGAACGTCTTCCCTGTTATGTAGGTTCGCAGTCTATAGAGAATCAATAGAGTCTGGTCCCAGGTCTAAGAGGCGAACACTAGTTTTAAGAGACAGTTTAGACTGAGGTCGAAGACAGTGTCTGATTTATTTTTATTCTGAAACCACACTTCTAGCAATCTGGGTTGGAGGATAAGATGCTGAGCACCCTTGGGAGAGTGCCACTTCAAAACTGGATTGCAATGGAGCATCAAACACGTGCTGTTATGATGTCCCCAAGCATCTGCCTTATCTTAGATCTCTAATTAGACTTTAACACATATTGTAACAAACATGGTCCACAGTGTCGCACACGAACTAGGATGTCTCTTCTTCATGTCATGATCAGAATAGTTTTTAGTCACAAAGCAAAACATAAATAAGGAGCCCTAAACTTGAACATCAAAGTCCAAATGATTTACATTTTGGATAATAAAGTTTTTGTGACGAATATTTTCCTGTTTCATGATTTTATTAAAATTTGTAAGTACCATTTTGCTGAGGCTTATGAAAACACATTTTATGCAGTATTTATAATTTTAAAAAATGACATGGGCATGACAGTGGTGATTTGTGCCTTGAATCACAGCATTCAGGAGGCAGAGGTTTCTGGTGGATCTCTGTCTGTTTGAAGTTAGCCTGGTCTACAAAGTGAGTTTTAGGACAGCCAGAGTGACACAGAGAAATCATGCCTCAAAAAAAAAAAAAAAAAAAAGAAAGAAAGATATACCATTAGTAGAGTTACATTGACTCTATGAGATGGCTTTAAAAATGATGTCAATAGCAACAGGTGCATCACATATGGCATTTTATAGCTATTACACCCATGTAAGTCAACTAGCAAGTAAGAGGGATGGATGCTACTTCCTCCCCTGTAGCTAAGGAAATGAAGTTGTCTACAAATTCATGTAACTTTTAAGTGCAAATTCCATTAGCCTGTTTTTGCCTGTCTTAAATTGGTATAAAATTTCTTATCTGAAATTTTATCTAAAACTCTACATACATTAAGTTCTATATTTTGTAAACCACACATGGACATCTTACAAAAATCATAATCTGTGACTGTGATGCAGAATTTGGGGAGGGGGAATCTTTGAAATCCATAGTCATTAATTCAAATGAAAACATCCCTAACCCTTGGCAGCATTAGAATGAAGCCAACCATTCATGTTTATTTCTCATGTCACGTTCTTTACAAGCTGCTGGTCATCAAAAGTGCCTAGCAATGGCTTTCTCCTTGTCCTAATTTTTCCTCCCATCAATAGTGACTTCCAGACACTTCTTAGCATGAGAGTGAAACTCGTCCATTGCATGAGCTACAAAGACCATTAGCCCCAGTAGACAGCTGTGAAATAGCATCCTAGCAGTTTCACTATGAGGTGAGAGAAGGCAAAACGTCAGGAAAGAAGACATCATCGGAGTGAGGGAGGTGGCTCAGTGGGTATGAGCACTTGGTGCACAAGAATGAGGGCGGAGTTTTTTTTAAAAAAATCGTAAAAAGCCAGGGATTGCTGAGCTCCTGTAACCCCAGCACTACGGAGGATGCATAAGCAAAAGATGATTGCTAGGGCTTTCGGCTGCCAGTCTAGCTGCAGCTTTAGAGAGAGAGTCCAACAAGGGTATAAGGTATATAGCACCAGAGTATGATGCCAAACATCCTTCTCTGCTCCTTTGGTCCCCACATGCTCTCACAGGCACGAGTATCCCCTTATACACACAAGTTCCCATGCCAAACACACTCACATACTCACAATACACAGACAACACACAAACTGGGCAGCAGCCACTTTAAAGTGGAATAGTCACAGGCAGTAAGTCGTAAGGATTTCATCTTATCATCTACTACCCAGTTCCATGTTTCTGCCTTGATTTTACTTCTTAAGAAAATCTAGTAATTTTTGGTCATGTGTCCTTTCTCAAAGTTACTTCTCTGAGAATCTCTGAGATTGAGATGTCTTGTGCTTATGTCCAGGAATGTGCTTTTCTGTGAATGGATGGGAAAGCTGTCCGTGACAACTGTGAGTAAAGAGTCTTATACTTGCTACTGGGATGCCAGAGGGCTCTTAGACATCACGTGAGTGATGCCTGGCACTTCCTGAGCAGCCAGGATCGCTGTATGTTTGGACTGGACTCCTACACCCAAATTGCTTTCCCAATTACAAATTTAGAAATTAATTTCATTTGGGATTTTTCATTCAAAGGGAAATTTGATGTAATCTAAGCTGATTTGGTTGTTCTGGAAGACGTATTTTCACCAGTAAACTGTTTCCTATAAGTCACCAAGCATTATCAGAGGGTTCTGTTGATAAATTTAGTTCCAGCTAATAATGATAACTTGCAGCTTTCTGAGCACCCTTTGTAGCTTCTTCAGTATGTTCCATGCAAGTGAGCTGACCCATAGTGGCTCTCTGGGACTATGTTTCTGTGGAAAACAATAATTTGATTATTCTATTTTTTCATTTATTTTCCTCTTGCTTCTATTGTAACTCTTTATAAGACTGTAATTTTGAAATACAGCAATAATCTCAATGCCTGCCAATGTTTTTGCCTTTTTTATTGCCATTTTTCCTTGGTTTGTCTCCAAAATTACAAAACCATAAACAATCTACTATATTCTGCAGCAACACAAAACTCGCAAAGTTTAACAACTAAAGCAAGGGTTGAAAAGTCTAGCTAATATGTCACCCTCTGAGTTTATTGCTGTCCTGAAGGTGCAGCTGCTACAGTTATGGTGTGCAGAGGGTGCTCAGCTGTCTGTTCACACACCGTGATGAACAGCTTTCACTTGGTCTACACTTGTTTTGTGGTTCACAATACCAGAGACATTCTACTAGCAGCCTGGAGACCATGGCACATGGCTGGTTTTGCCAAGTTTATTTAAATACTTTTAATTTTAGTCATAGTAAGATGTCTGATAGAACTGACATTTTTTTAAACATTTGCTATGCATTTTCTGGAAGAAAACTTGGGAGGTGTTTAACCAATACATTCCACATTTGGGTTTAGCTGTTTTGTCACATATATTTTATTTTTTGTTTTTGTTATAAGTCTTGGAGACATAACCTAACATGCGCAGGCCAACTAAAGTGTATTTACCTTTCATATCGCTACTTTACCACAGATCTGAAAATATTTAGTTCTTAACTAATATAAAGATTTCAGAAATTTTCACTTTTTTGGCAGTGTACTTAAAAGAGAAGTCATTAAACACAAATTAGGTATAACTTCCTCTTAAAGCAAAAATTATTTGACATTACTTAACTAAAGGAGTAAAACTACTAGATAAGTGGCATGATTATTTAAAAATTGATTATACTTAAGACTATAAAAATAGCATTTGAGTTATTTCCTAAATAAACTGAAAATTTTTTTGGTCTTTTTTTAAAATTGATTTTATTGAGCTAAGCATTTTTCTCTGCTCCCTTCCCTTTTCCTCCCCTCCCCGTCAACCCTCTTCCATGTTCCCCATCCTCCTAATTTACTCAGGAAATCTTGTCTTTATCTACTTTCCATATAGATTAGATCCATGTATGTCTCTCTTAAGGTCCTCATTGTTGTCTAGGTTCTCTAGGGTTATGAATTATAGGCTGGTTTTCTTTGCTTTATATCTAAAAGTCACTTATGAGTGAGTACATAAGATATTTGCCTTTCTGAGTCTGGGTTACCTCACTCAATATGATGTTTTCTAGATCAATCCATTTGCCTTCATATTTCAAGATGTCATTTCCTTTCTTGCTCTGTAGTACTTCATTGTGTAAATATACCATATTTTCCTTATCTATTCTTCAGTCAAGGGGCATTTAGGTTCTGGCTATAACAAACAATGCTGCTATGAACATAGTTGAGCACATGTCCTTGTGGTACAATTGCTCATCCTTTGGGATTGTTTCCTAATTTTCTGAGAAATTGCCATACTTATTTCCAAAGGGGCTGTACAAATTTGCACTCCCACCAGCAATGGAGGAGTATTCCCTTCACTCCACATCCTCTCCAGCATACGTTGTCATTGGTGCTTATGATTTTGGCCATTCTTACAGGTGTAAGATGGAATCTCAGAGCTGTTTTGATTTGCTAAATAAATTGAAATTAATGAACTATCCCGTAACTGGAGGCTGCACTTTTGTTTCTTGGCTGCCTATTGGCAGAAGCTGCTCATTTGTTTCCTGGCTGTCCAGACCCAAAATAATTATTACACAGAAACTATATGATTTAAATCACTGCTTGGTCAATAGCTTAAGTGTACTTCTACCTAGCTCTTATATCTTAAATTAACCTATTTCCATTATTTTATATTTTACCGCGAGGTTCGTGGCCTACTAGCAAGGTTCTTGTTGGCAGTTTGTATCTTACTACTCTGGTGGCTACATGGCATCTTATTGACTTCGCCTACTCTCTCCTCCTCTATCTGCTTAGAATTTATGTGTTGCCTTGCCCTATTCTGTGCTGCAAAAGGCCCAAAGCAGCTTCTTTATTAAACAATGGTATTCACAATGTACAGAGGGAAATCCCACATCAGCTGCCCAGTCCTGAGACATCACACAGAAACTTATATTAATTACAAACTGTTTGGCCTATTAGCTCAGGCTATTATTAACTAGATCTTAAAAATTATATTAACCCATTTTTACTAATCTGTGTATTACCATATGGCTGCAGCTTACCAGTAACGTTTTGGCATCTTTCTCCTTTGGTGGCTACATGGCATCTCCCTGACTCTGCCTCCTTTCTCTCTCTGTGCTTGGATTTCCCGCCTGGCTCTATTCTGCCTGAGTATTGGCCAAATCAGCTTCTTTATTAACCAATGGTAATAAGACATACTCACAACATACAGAGGGGCATCCCACATCACTATCCTCGGTAGGGCATTGTGATGAAATGGTGACTGAAGCCACTTAGGAGGAAGGCATTTATTTGGCTTACCCACTGCCGTTCATCATTGGAGGAAGTCAGGGCAGGAATTCAAGCAGTGCCAGAACCTGGAGGCCATGGAGGGGTGCTGCTTACTGGCTTGCTCCCTATGACTTGCTCTACCTGCTTTCTTATAGAACCCAGGACCAACAGCCCAGGAGTGGCCCCACCAACATTGGGATAGGCCCTCTCCCACCAATCACTAATGAAGAAAATGCCCTACAGACTTACACACAGCCTGCTTTTTCTGAAGACATTTTCTAAATTGATGTTTCCTCCTCTCTGATGATGATACTTTGTGTCAAGTTAATATAAAACCAGTGGAGGCCAGTTTGGCAGTTCCTGGAGTTGATAGGTTACAATACACTCCTCTGAGCTTCTGTACTTCTAATTGAGCATAAAAGCAAACTATGACCACAAGAAAAGTTGATACATGAGTAGTATTAATATCCATATATGAACTGATTATTAGATTGCTGAATAGTTTTCCAAGCATTTGCATAGTTTTCTGCCTTTTATTTTTTCTGAATTCAACAGCTAGTTGACATACTGCATGAAATGGTACTGTGAGAATATCCCTCTATTCACCCCGGCAATGCTTAGTTTTGACTGACAGCTTGGCACAACGTAAAAATTCCCTGGAATAGAATCTCAATGAGAAGTTGTCTTAATTGGGTTGAGATGTGGCAGATTTGCTTGACTGGGTCAACTGAGGTGGGATAACCCACTCTGAGTGTGGACAGTACAATATCATGGGCTAGGCCCTGATGAGGAGTAAAAGCACATATGCATTCGTCACTTTCTGTTCCAAATTAGGGACATGACATAACCGACTCTCTCAAGCTCCTGTGGCTGTGACCTCGAGCTATAACTGAGAACTGAGAGCTGAAGTCAGCCCTTTCACCTCTGAACTGCATTCATGGGGCTATTCTATGACAGCAACAGAAAGAAAAATTTAATAGCTCCCTACTAGAATCTTATTTGTCTTCAGGAATTGGTCATTAACCAATTAACTTTAGTCATTATCCCCTGGGTCAGCGTTTGGTTTCTCTGTCCTACTTTGATGGTGAGAAGAAACCTGATAGTCAGCCAACAGACATCAGAATAAAGTGTTAGAAGCATCTCTGCTCTGATAAGAACCAATACCCTATTGTGGCTCATGAGATAAGGTCTTGATATTCTGAGACTGCTTTAGTGGGGGCCTACAAGCATCAGGCTGGCAGGAAAATGATAGGAGGTAAGAATAAAACTCAGTTCAATCTGAGTTATCCAGTGCTGGGACAGACTTCTGGAGTCTGACCCTAGGTCATTTATTTTAGCCATATTTAAGCACAGCACAATTTGGTAATTTTTTTTCTGATGACAATTCCCTCACTATCGTGTGTATAACAAAACTCAAGACATGTTTACATTCTTTACAAAGTATATCTGGCTTCTTCAATAAAAATAAGTTTTGTTAACTCAGAGTGTTCAAGATTTAGGGTCTAAGGAGAATGACTGTGGTAAATGTAATTCCCATGGGAGGCAGAATTGACCTGGCTCTAAGGTAACACAGAAGTTACTTAGACTGTTGTCAAGCATAAGTGATGTCACTCAAAAGGATGGGTTTTATGGCCTAGAAGAAATGTTAAAGATTTACCAGGGAGAAAGCCTGGGATAAACAAATATAATATTCTGGAGGATAGGGGTGAAGCTTGGCCTTACAGATACCAGGTGATCACCAGCCTGTAAACTACATCCTTTCCCAGAATTCCAGGAGAAAGGTAGACAAACTTCTCCCTCTATTTAAGAGACAAACCTGTGCGTTTAACTTTCTTGGTTTCTCCAGTGTACAAGGATCTCTTATCCACTACATATCTTCTCATAAATTATAAAATATATGGTTTTAGCATTATTGTAATTTTAAAAATTAGTGAGTTTTATTGAAACATTTGTCATAGAATTAAATTACTTGATAAGAACATTTACTCAGCAGCTTATACCATTGAACCTGTCATTTATGTAATCAATTATTGTTTCAACTGTTAACTTGGAAACACTTAAGCATTTGATATTATGTTAGACAATATTCAGAGTCAACATAAAAGAGAATGACACTCTTGCAGTATAATAAAGGAGACATGAATCTAAGTTAATATGGGTGTCATGTATATATAAAGGCCCTGCATGAGTTTTAGGTTCCCAGACATAAAAGCCTGTTTTTCTATGCTGCAGCCTAGGGAGGGTTTGGAGAATTTTAAATAGAATTGTGTCTTGGGCTTCACTTTCATGAATTTGCTCAGCAGAACATATCACTCTACAAGGACATTATTTCACATAAGAATAAGTGAAGAGTACACAGTGTCCATTTACTTCTGGGCCATAGCATGAATCTGATAAAAAGGAAGCCCATAGAATGGGGTGAGGGTGGAGAGAGTGAATAAACTTAGTGCTGTAGGAAGATGACAGCTATAGCTGTCTCCAATTTTTAGTGCAATGTTAGATACTTTTTTCCAATTAACCACAAAGTGCAATGAAGGTTTCTGTGGAATGTCAGAAGTTTATGGGACAAGGTTAACTATAGAAAGGTAAAGGTAAAAGCCTTGAGTTATACCACTGGCATGAAACTTGAATCTAATGAATTATATTTTTTTTCTTTCTGAGTTTCACTCATCTGAACCATAAAAACAGTTAAGGGAGATGAGATAAGGAAGTAAAAGTAGTATTTGGCTGTCACTAGGTGACAAGAAACACAAGATTATGGGGAATCTTATAGGCTGCAGAGAGACAGGCAGATGTTGATGAGCTGGACTTTGGAGTTACTGGTTGAAGGCGGTGTAAAGGCACCCAAGTGGAGGTGTCCATGGGTTACTTGGAAATTTAAGTTTGGTCATCAAAATAAAGGTCTCAACAAGAGCTATGGATGTGAAGCTCAATTGTCAAACATGTAGAGCAGACATGAAAGAAGTTATGACATAGGGAAAGAGTAATATAGAAGAGATAGCATTCAGGAGCATTCATTAAGTAGCTTGCATGTGGAGGAGAATACTGCAATGTGGGGGGCAGAGGCCATCCAGAGTGGCCAGTGGCTGAAGAGCAAGGAGCATGAGTGACCCCAGGAAGATGAGGATGAATGAAATATGTTTCCCACCAAGGGCAGCAAATTGGAGTCACCACAAATCCTTGCCTTATTTTTTTTTCCAGCAAAAGTCATACTGAGTACACAATGGTATAGAAATAGCTGCTTTTAATATTTACATTTTTTTATTTTGAGTTTTAAACTGAGACAATGAGCAGATTATACTACAACTTTAAGTAGAGGATAATCCCATGTGAATACAGGCTACCTTTTATAATTCATTTAAATGAATTGTGTGATTGAGATACATTCAGCTTCCCCACGTTAAGATTTTGGGCTCATTTGTCAACAAAGCATATGGTCTAAAGTTAATTTAGAAGCATACTCATGAGATTATTTGTAATGATCCCTAGGTACATTTATAACATCACTTCGCAAATAAGGAACAGGCTTGAAAAGGTCAAAAGCCATTCTGATAAGAGAAAGAAATGGGACTGAAATATTGCTTCCTGGACAAAGTCATTTATTTCCATCACTCATAAACTGTGTCTTCTATATCAACAATGTATTTATTTGTTTATGAATTTAATAAAACAAATAAGCTATAAAGCATGCCATAAAGGAATTTAAACTTTATTGATGTAACACGATTACAATGGTAGTAGGCACATTAAACAGCAGAGTATAATGTGGTAATTTATGTGAGGGATAACTTGAGTCAGATGTTATCTTAGTTGGGGCGTCCATTGCAAAAAATATCATAGGCGAGTGGCTTAAACAGTTGAAATTTTTTTCTCATAATTCTGGATGCTGAGAAATGCCAGTATTGTTGTGTTCCAATGAGAAATCTTTTCTCATAGTCTCACAAGACAGAAGGCAGAGAGAAAAGGAAGCAAGCTCTCTTCTGTACTTTTATAAGGGCATTGATCTCATTTGTGAGACTCTACCCTCATGATCTAATTACCTGCTAACTACCTATTAACATCACTCTAAGGTAGGACTTTATCATGTCTTTTGGGAAGACATATACAGTCTGTAGCAAATGTTTAAATAATCTCACTATTTCTAAGTTACTAGTCTTGAGGAGATTACTTGACATCTACATATTTGTCATAAAATAGAGCAATACCTATACTTATCTCAGAGTTATTAAAATTAAATGAGGATATTTTTGTAAAGTGTATACTTCAGTGTCTCACAAGGTCATTATCATTCATTATTACATAGTAACATTAATGTTACAAAAATATGGGTGGATGAATAGAAGCCGATATCCCAACATAAAACTCCTTATCATACCTTCAAGGAAAGATTGTTCTGGAAACAGTGAGTATGTACTATTTCTGCCAGCTTATCTTATGTGAACCATGTGGAATGGCAAACTGTAGATCTGTAGAAAATAGGGCCACAAAATGCTACTCAGTATGAGATGTGTGTGTGGATGGATGCCCTGTTTGCCATATCTTGGCAACTGGTCCATGCTTGGCCCCAGAGAAAGAAAGATGAGGTCATTTGCATTCCATCTGTTCACCTTAGCATCCAGTATGAAGTGTTACCTGCGCACAAGGGATGCAAGCCACGGGACTGTGTTTGTAAAGGTAATCTCTGAGCAAAAATATTGGCAGTTTGCAGACTGAGCACTCAAGAAAAAGTACGAATGGGATTAGAAGACTCGGCTTATGTAGACAGAGCCTGTGGGCTCATTAATTAGAACTCTGGGGTTGCAAGTCATAGACCCCAACTTAAGCCAGCCTAAGCAAAGGTGAAAGAGGTATTTATTATAAAGAATATGAAAAGTCACGCTGGGTAACTGAGGTTGTGAAATTTAGAATGCTTCTGAACCACATGAACTACTGAGCTCCTGTGTTTAGAAAGGCTAGAGGTCTATCTGCTTCCTACATCTGTAGATCAATTTTCTGTTTCTTCTGTGCTCACAGTCAGCCTGCAAGTAACCATCCCAAGGCTCCTGAATCTCAATGTTGTTATATATCCAGCTACCCAGAGAGACTCATCCCGTTCTCTCTGTCTACACAGTTCTGTGTAACATGTAGAAAACACTAGCAATGCAAGGGAAGGGAAACCTCACAGCATGAGCACAGCATGCATTTGTATGGTGTGGAGAGAAGAAAGAAGCACAAGTAAAACCAGATCTCACTGCTGTTACTTTACTATGTGGATTCCAGGCTATACAATGACTTTCAGTTGCTTCAGACTGAAGACAGAGATGGAAATAAAGTTTTGTTTTATTTTTCTTTGCAAAATGCAAGATACTAACCAAGTAAACCAAGACACTGTTTATTGAAATAAAATGCACCTGAGTTGCAGACCAAAATTAAAGTAAGTTTATTATTAAAATTAACTAATAAAATTAAAAAAAGTGATTGAGAATATAGCTAGACTGTTAAAGTGCCTGTCTACCCTGCATAAAGCCCTGGGTTCGATCTCTAGCACTATGTACACTGTGTTTTGGTGAATTCTTGTATCCTAGCACTTGGGAGGTAGAGGCAGAAGGACTAGGAGTTCAAGGTCATTCTCCACTACGTAGAAAGAATCATGATTAGTCTGGGCAATGTTAGACCCTGTATCAAATAAATAATATAATATAAAAAATAATAATTACTTATTTAGGTTCACTCCAAACACATTTCTACTTTCATTTCAAAGGCCCAAAGGAACCTTTCAATGGCCAAAGGCTATTGAATAACACTTTCTATGCAGACTTCCTTTGAGATATATGAAGAACCAGCTGCCAGTAAAACTAGATCAAGTCTTGAGGCTGATGCTGCTGAAGATACAGAGAAACAACCATTTAGAAGAAAACGGTAGAGTTCTCAGTATTAAAGATGTATGCTCTGCTTTCATTACTTTCTATTAGTAAGAACAACTTAAGAAAGAAAGAGCTCACTGGCCAGCCAACTAGACCAAGACCATGTCCCAGACCAAGGAGTGACTGTTTCAAGAAAGAATATATGTTTTCTGAGGAACAACACCTGAACTTGACTTCTACCCTTTACATGTACATATGTGCATGTGCACCTGTCCACAAATTAATAAATTAATGTGCACACACATGCATATGTACGTCATCATACAATAAAAGAATAAAAAATATTTTTCAATAGTTACACTAATTTGTTTTCTGTCACTATAAAAATACTTAAAGTTGGTTACTTATAATAAAGGAGATTTGCTGAGCTCACAGTTTAGAAAGCCCAAAGTTCAAGATCGAGAGGCCCTATCTGTCTTCCTTAGGATGAAGTCCTGCTTGACTTCATCACAGTATAGCAGAGAAATGGGAACAGATGTAGCAGAGCATAGAATGAGAAAAAACACTTAGTATAAGCTACTCTGTGTTAGTTTACTTTCTCAAGAGTCAACCCATTCCAAAGACCAACATCATTCCCTAACAAAGGCAGCATCTTCTATGACCTAAGCATTTCCCATGAGGCATCTCGTATGAAATGGTTCACAATCTCTTAATAAAGTCATGCATGATAAAGCTTCCAGCACACAGACTCCAAGAGGAAAAAGCACATCTGAACCATAGCAACACTGCTGGGGACAGTTTCCTAAAAAGAATATTAGTTTGCCTATAGTATGCACAGCAAAAGTTCTATAATCCCAGGATGCAATCCATTTTTCTTGGGTGTTTAGAATATCTTCAAGTTTGTAGACATACACCCTTCAAATCTGGAAGATAAATGGTGGTGTCTCATTCACTCAATAATGTCTTCCAGGGACCTGCCATGCACTAGGCACTATGACAAATAGAGGGGACCCAGGGGTGGGAAAAATGAGATTTGGTCCTGCCCTTTGTGGGAAGTGATATTTAACTAAAGACTGCACATTGAAGGGTCAATGACAAGGAGAAGTGCAAGTGTCACAAGGCACTGTGGGATATTTAACGAATCCAAAGGTATAGAAATGTTGCCAGGAAGTAGTGCTTATGCTGGAACATGTTTCTATTAATTTATTTATTCTTTGAGAAATTCTTACATGTAGATAATAAGTTCTGATCACACATGGCCTTCCCTTCTTGACTCTCCATCATATGAGTGCCTTTTCCTTCTACTGCCACACTCCAATTGGACTTTCATGTCTTTTGCTTTGATCTGTGACTCACTGGGCTTAAGCAGCGTTACTCACATGGGCATGGGAGTGAAGTTAACCACTATCTCAGTGGTCAAATCACTAAAGACAATAATTTCCTCCACCAGTACATCTCTTTCTGGATAGGGATCCTGTAGCTTCGTTCTCATCTAAGAGTCAGTCTTGTACAGGTCTATGCAGAAAATTTCAGTGGTTGAGAGTTCTTGACCTGGTGGGCTGGGACATACCCATTAGACAGTGTTTAATGGTCCTTTCTCCTTATCACTTGGATCTTGAACTCTTTTTATCCCCTCTTCTATAATGTTCTTGGAGCCTTCAAGGGAGTATGTTGGTGTCCCACTGAAGGATGAGAAGTCAATAGTCACTTGTTCATAGCATCTTGACCAGTCATGAGTCACTGCATTATCTGTTGTTTGCTGAAATGTAAATTTCTTTGATCAAGGATGAGGACAGGGGTAGTCTATGGCAATTAAAAATAAACAAACGGCAGATTGACATGATCACTTTGCAGAACAAAAATGGAAGTTTCATTCCTAGAGTCTATGACCTTCTCAATCACAAACCCTTGACCAGGTCCACATACCAGTCATGATCTCTTCCATATGGAGTGGGCCTCTGTTGTAAAATGGGGGAGAGGTGCGGGTTGTATGTTCCCAGCACCCAGCTCCCAGCCCCCAGC